>OX451739.1:423830570-424020570 GCA_948472305.1 Vicia faba | reverse complement strand
TTAAACTTGTATGTATTAAAATTTTAAATTGAGCCTGTAAGTCTTGAAGACTTGGAACTTGAACTTGAACAATCGTTCTTTTATTGAAAATGAAACTTTGGTGAGAAATGGATGGAATTTGTATAAAGTTAGACTTGTAGAAATGGGTACTAAAATAAATGCGTATAACTTGAATTCCAATGATAGCCAATTCTTATTAGCCTTATCCATCTTACTTTGTTTTCCTTTGAAGTGTATAATGAAAGTATGAAATAAATATCAAGGAAACGACCATGAATGAAACTTGACCAAGCATTTCAAATGGATTCTCTTCCACTAAACAAATCAACCAAAACCCTAAATGATGAACCAACCTCCAAAATATCATAAGAACTAAATGAAACCTTAAAGCTGGGGCACATTAAATGATGATAATTGTTGGATCAAGACCCGAGTCAACTGATGATACTAAATGCAGTATAAATGCTTCCCAATCCTTAATTTACAGATGAATCTTTCTTCAACTCTCTAACCATAAGCGACTTACACTTCACGCAATCAAATATTCACTTGATCTTAGAACCAGATAAAATCTCTTCTAAGTTGATGATTGAACGTGCCTTGCGATAAAACTCAGGATGATAATGCTTCAAAGATTTTTTGTCAAGAAAGACATCAGATTCAATAATCAAAACTCTGGCGCAAAAGCCAATGGATAGGAATAAACAATGATCATATTCAATATACTTGCCCATTCAAACTTCTGATAAATTAGATAGACATTCAAGATATCCTGAAGTATGGGAAACTTATATAGCTTAAGTGACCAAAAAATTGAGGGTCTGAGACTCGTCTCTTCAATGATTGATGAAACAACCAACTTCACAAATTTTTTAGAAAATCATGAAAACCAAAAGGTTGCCTTGATCTTGTCTTTAAAAATGCATGAATGCGCATGACTAAACATAAGCCACAAAAGTAAGATGAAGAGGGCACACTTTGGGGTGCAACATTAAGTATCTTCAATCGCGTTGACACAAGGATTTTAACCTTCATATCTCCGGATAGAAGACACTTAAATAAGGGCAGTTGTTGTACCCCAATTTTTACCCCTATGGTTCCTCTATCATCTCATATCAACTCAATCACAACAATATCACACTAGGATTTGGCTCTTCCCTCTATCTTTAGGTTTGCTCATGAGGAATCACCAAGGACTTTGATTTGTATATTGTGATCATATTTGTTTTGTATTGATTAAATTTTAAACTAACAAATACAATGAATGTTTTCTCTAATTTATGACATTATAGGTAAGGGCCCAACACATTTCATTAATTTGATTTATAGGTTCATGAATTTATTTCCATGCCTTCTTCAATAAAGTTTCATTGAGATTCAAGCTTCATCATTGAAGATACTTTGAAGTAATATCATGACAAGGTCTACTATGATTTTTCATGCCTCAATTTGTCAAAGAAAATCAAAAGATGCAAGAGTTGATTGAAGAAGTTTGACCTAATTTAACAAGTTCTTGATTTCTTGGTCACAAGTGTATAACTCTCTCAACTATTAATATTTGGAGTTGGTTTTTGTTTCTATGGGTTGTAATTATCGTCCACAACAACTTCTATTCACATGGAAAAAGTTATTGTGTAAGAAAGCTGGTCAAAATTGAAAGGGGTTTCCAAGTCATTTTGGAGCTCTAGGAACTAAGGTTTTGAACTTCTGAGGGCTATATCTTGCTCATATTTTGGTATTTATGAGTGATTCCAAATACATGCTTCTATTTAAATAGTTATAAACCAATCACTTCAAGTGTTTTAAGAAAATTTTATGTGGAAGATGCCTACTGATGAAGAAAGATTATAAGTCCTCTAGATAGGCCATCAAATTCCCTTATGTGACTTCAAAAGATCATAACTTGGTCAATTTTTATCTCTTTAAGCCCATTTTTTTACAACATGATCTTAAGGAAGTTAGATTCAACTCTTTTTTCATATGCAAAGTTTAAAATGGATGGAAGATTCCCTAAGAATGCAAGAGATTATAGGTCATCTCATAAATTTTCACCAATTTTGCAAGACCATAACTTTTTCAATACTTGGTATTTTTGAGTGGTTCAAGTTTCGAAATTCTCTTTGGGAAGTCTACTTCAAGCTAGTATCATTGATCAAAGCTAAATTTTTGAAGAAGACCTTATTTGAATCCAAAACATTATAGATCATTTTTGAAGAAAAACCAAGAATTTTTGTAAGTACAAAAAGCCAGCATCTTTTTCTCAACTTTGAGTCATCACAACTCTCAGCTCAAGCATCCATTTAGTCTCATTCTTTGCACATTGTAAAGATTTTGACCTTATCTTTCAAATGCTTCAAGAATCATGCCCTAAGACCCCTTGAGATATGAACACCATGGATTCAAAGATGGTACCTTGAAACTGAAGTTTTCTCCAAAGTCAGAATTTGAAATCCATAATCCAACTTCTAAACACCAAATTAGCACGCGATTTTTATCTAAACATGTTTATACAACTTGCCAAAGTGGATTAGAGCCTTGAAACGCAAAGTTTGAGTGAGTTTTGATGCTAAGAAAGTCACACATTTTTCATGTCCAAGGCTTCTCACGATTTCCCTTCAAACCTCACTATTTCTTCAAATTCTTTTCACCATTCACTCTTCTATAAATAAAGGGACATATTTCATTCATTTCCTCAAGCTTAGATAACCAACTACACCCTGCCAAAGTTCATTCACAACTCATAAATTTGAATTTCCATTTCACAGTTTCAAGCTCTCTCTTCATAATTTCTTTAGATATTCATCATCCTCCATAAACACATAAACTCTCTAACACTTAAACCAAGAAAGTCAAGCCATATTTTGGGTTACAGAAGTTCACTTTTAGAGCTATTTTTGTGAGCCTCGTTCAGGTAGTTTTCTTAACCAAATCGTTCCAAATAAAAGCCTATTCTACTCTACTCATCCTTCTGATCCTTGTGCTTCTTATAATTTTTAAAATCGTTGAGAATTGAGTGAGAAATCCTAACCTAAAGTGCTCACTTTTATTTTTGGTTTTCTGCATCTTTCTATTTACTCAGTTTATATAAATTTTTTGCGAGGGTGAGGTTAGGATCGTCTGGAAGAGACGAATCCAATGATATTAGTCCGAGCATCTAACGTTTCCATTTGAAGAATCTCAGAAAATCCCATGCACAGGGTGTTCGGAGGTTCAAGATGACCTACGTGTCGTTCTTCAACCAATGAGTGTTGGACATTTGTTTTATTTTCATAGGTTGCTTATTTTTTGATTCAACGTGTTTTGGATGAGGATCCATGATATGCACAGCACGCCAAGTCCTTTGGATATGTTTACTAACGCGCTTTGACTTTTCATTCAATGGACCATATTTTTTCCTTTTATTTTATTAAAATCTGATTTAATAATTGATTTGGTGTGATTTCCAATAGGGACCATATCATGCACAGCGTGCCAGATCCCTTGGTTCTACTTACTAACACGTTTTGACAATGATCCAGTGGTTCACATTTTTTTGACTTTATTTTATTTTCTGATTTTTTTTATATTTATTTGTTTTAAACTTCAAATAATCATAGAAAATCTATTTTTGACTCAAAAATTATGAAAAAATTCACAAAAATATTTTTAAATATTCTCTTCTTGATTTTTATTTTTTTATGATTGTATTTTCATATTTGATATTTTTTATGATTTCTCCTTTATTTTAACTTGTTTTTAATCATTTAAAAACACTTTTTGATGTTTTTAAATTCTGAAAAAATTTATTAAAAAAATCATTTTAATCATTTCCAACTTTCTGAAATTTTTCTAGAATTTTATCTTGACTTCTATTATTTTTGATCTTTTTATTCACTTATTTGAGTGATTTTAATTAGTTTTAAAATACTTTTCTGTTTTAAAAAATTTACCAAAAAATTTATAAAAAAATTTGAGGTCATTTCTGATTTTTTTATGGTCTTTTTAAATTTTTCTTTTATACTTTGAAAATAGTTTGCTATTTTACCTTTTATTTTGATTTTAAAAACAATTTAAAAGTTTTTTTTCTTTTTTATTTTATTCATTAAATGCAATTTATTTTTTAATATATTCTAACTATGTGATTGTTGATCAAAAACTTCATTAAAATTATTGGATCTTGAGTGTTGAGTTTAACTCCACTAAAATGGATGGATGATTTTAATGATAGTTTGATTAAATTTTTTATTCAAATGTATCCCCTCCCTCTTCATCTCATCCTCTCCTAACTTGTGCTACATGTTGTTGGAGAATAATCTACATATTATTTCTCCAAACATATGGCACATAGATTGCAATTGACCGGCCTCAAAATAGGTGTGACTTCTACATAAGTCCACTTACGATTGCTTAACACAGAACTAAATTTTATCTCGATTCAAAAAATGATCATTTGTGGCCCAAACCTATGTTTGCAAGCCCAAGTATATTTAATTTCAAACCTTTGATCCAATAACCTTGAGGTCCACTGTTAGGAGGATTTGGTATTATCAATTCTCTAATGAATCTTCATAAATTCTGGAACTAAGTGAATCATTTAAACATCGTTGATCATTTATTGTTCCCTTGAGATTTTGAAATGAATGATATACTTGACAAAAAACAAATGAAACTTGTTGTTGAGAGGCTTTGATTTTATCAATCTTCTAATGAGTTTTCAAATGCAAGTTTCAAGATGGTAATTCAACTAACCTCTAATTTCTAACAATTGACTTTATTTTATGCTTTTACTATATGCTTTTTACATTAAGCACGATTATTTTAGCATTTTCATTTTATACTATTTTCATCTTTGTTCACATGAGCATTTATCTTTATATCTTTTTATTTTGCTCACTTGAGCTTTTCATTGTTTTTTTTTTAAGATACCTAATAACCAACTTGAACAATAAAAAAATTTAATGTTACTTGGACTATTTGGTTAGTACCCTTGGCATTTTGGAGTTATGGACTTCTTGGACTTAGGATTAGAGACCTTGGCCTACCTTGAGACCTTATGACTTCTATTGCAATTTTGTCTGGAGTTCTTGGGGTTTACCCAAGATATTGGGTTGTTTATTTTCTTTGTGTGCAGGTTATTCTGATCATGTACTTTGTCTGTTATTGGTAATTCATTTGTATACAGCCGTTACTCTGCCCAATTTTTGTGAAGACCTAATGCCTTTGAAGCTTGGTTTTCTTAAGAGGTTTTATTATCCTTGCTTGTTTGGTTTCAAATCCAAAGGATGAGAATTCTATATTGACTCATTGTGTCAAGTGTTGGCTTCTTGTTGGTTAGATGGTTCTTTTCCCTAACTTTTACCTTATGCTTTAGGAAAATTCCTTCATCTCCTCCCATCTTCTTTAATTTCAAAAGCTTTCTCCCTCCTTTTCAAAACTATTCTTGTTTTCCAAACATAAATCACTTTCACAATAAACTTGGACTTAGGTCCATGCATTTTAAAAAATATTTTTTTAAATCAAAATTTAAACAACTTAATCATACTTTGACATTTTTGTGAGAAGTCTAAAAGTCAATTAATCTCATTCAAACCATTTTGTCACTTTGGCTTTTTACTTTAAACTTTTCTCAAAAGATTAAACTCTTGTCAATCCTTGTAGTGATGCAAACTATAATACTTCTACAATATGTAGTGAAATGAGATATTTTCCACTCGGGTGTTGAGCGAGGCTTTGTTGATTTAAAATTCAAGCCATATCCTCCACTTTGAGATGACGCAAATTCTCCTTTCTCATAATCGTGGGTAGTAAGTACGTTCTTCCACTCGAATAAGACGATGATGTCTCGTCTCTTAAAATTAACCAACACACTTGTGTTTTAAAATTTTTAAAGGTGAACTATGAGTACCCTGATCCTCTATTGCACGGAAGGTGGTACATAGGCACTAAAGGTTTGCATCCGCGGCGGGTGAAAAAATTATAAAAAATACTTCTTTTCTCATCCCCACAATCTATTTTTGTATATAACTTTTATAGCCAAAATACACATATTTACAAAGAGGTTCATGCGGAGTACCGTAGATGTTTAGGGTTCTAATACCTTCCATTTGCATAACCAACCCCAAAAATTAGATTCTCTCCCCGTCTTTTTGGGTTACTCACTTTTTTCCATTCCTTTGGAAACAATAAAGTGTGGTGGTGATTTTTATTTCATCTGCGCGAGTCAAGTCAATCCAATGGCTTAGTCTCAACATTTCTACTGCTACACCTAACATATCTTCGTATGACCAAGAAAATATCTCAACATAGTCCCACAATATCTAGATTAATCTATTTTTGACACTGCCCTCTAGATTGGCACCTATCTTTGACTTCTTTCTTATCTTCTCCAGTACCCAAATTCACAACCTCGACTGGCTCTTCATCCAGTTGTATGTCTTTTTCTTCTTGCACTAACAGCCTTGAAAGTTACCTATGTATTTCATAATCTTCCTCACCTTTGTCATCGGCTTGGTAGATCGGATTCTCGAAGTCATAAGTGGCAATAGCAAAATTGTTATCAATGGGATCCATAGTGGATATGGATCTACAATTGGCCATGTGGGTGTGTGTAAGAACACATAGCTATTTTGAAAGTAAATAAAATAAAGATAAAGAGTGAAAAATTTGAATTCAAAACGTCCAATGATTTATTGAATGACAATATGTTAATGAAATGCCAACCCTAAAAAATGAACCGTTGTGCCCCGGGCATGGCACAAGGCTTAAAGTTTTTGTTTAAAGATTATATAACCAAACTTTGAAAGAAACAGAAAGTAGCATTTACTCCTGACTAAAGGAGATTAAGATAAGGTCTTCAGTCTTCAAGTTGCTGAGCCCATTGTTGATGGTGGGAAAAATCTAGATGTCTAGGTTGTAGTCACTATTAACATCTTCTATAGCGTTGACTTCGTTGTTGTTGACGCTGAATGGTGGTCTTCCAGCACAAGCACAATGAACAACCCTCTGAGCCTATGTGGTAAAACTTAAACCAAATTAGTCAGGTTTGTACGGAATGTCAGGAAGCTGACCCCAAGTAGTGCAACCACCTTCTTCCACTACAGTTATAGCATCCTTCAAAGAAGCCATTCTGGGTCAAACCTTGGTAACCTTGGGAATAACAGAAACATCTTCAGTAGCGGTAGGAGGGATAACTTCAAAAGTATGGCAGGGAGTCTCAATGAGTTCGCCTTCCATCTCAACATACTTGAATGAGTTCAAGTGACTCACCATATACTCTTCTTCACCATAAATTGTAACAACCTTTCCTTTCACGGGATACTTCAGCTTTTGATGCAACATAGAGGTAACAACACCTGCCCCATGAATCCAAGGGCGTCCAAGTAAACAGGAATAGGCCGGTCGAATATCCATTACATAGGAGGTTGAATCGAATACTTACGAACCTACTCTGATCGGAAGATCCACTTCTCTGTGCACCATCCTCTTTGAACCGTCAAAGGCTCTCACGATAATATCACTGGGTGTCAGCATAACCCCTTCACAATCAAGTCTGTCTAGAGCACCCTTCGATAGAACATTTAACGAGGAACCCGTGTCAACCAACACATAAGCTAAAGTAGTGCCCCTGAATTCAATAGAGACATATAGGGCCTTGTTGTGGTTTCTTCCTTCGGGATTCAAATCACCATCAGAAAATCCTAACCCATTATCAATCGTCGGGCTAGCAATATAAATTTCAAATTGACCAACAGAGATTTCCTGTGGCACGTGAGAAATCTTTAAAAAATTCACCAAAGCTTGTGCATGCGCTTCTGAGCACAACAAAAGGGATAACTTGGATATCTTGGAAGGAGCTTGTCCCAACTATTCAACAATCTTGTAATCACTTTTCCGGATGATTTTTAATACCTCCTCCCACTCTTACCTGGAGGTATCTTCAGTTGTAACTTCTTTAGGCACCTTTGTTTAGGCAGGCTCTGCCATTTGTTCTTTTCCCCGAGTCTCAGTAACTAACTCGGTAGCGGTAACACGAACTGGTGTGGTGACAGTCTTTGAAGAGATTTCTGGAGAGAAAACCTTCCACTTCTAGTAACTTTACTGGTCCCAGCAATATTGTCGATGTTGGGGTCAGTAACTTCAGTACCTTCATTTTCCATAGTCAAGGGTTCTTGATTGACACCATGGTAATAGACGTCGGCTCCATAGTTCCAAGGGATAGATTTGTCCGAGGAATACAGAATTGGTCCGAGTGCAGTGATTATTAGAGGAGAAACTCTGGGTTTAGCAGTAATATTTATAGGACCCTTGTAAGTGATCCTGATAGGAGTGCTGGAAATTACAGATACATCTTCAAGCTATAAGTCTTGAAACAAATTCTTAACAGTAGGAATCTTCTCAACTAGAATCATGTGGTTGTCCATCAGACGTTGAATACCTTCTTTCAGCAGTTTGCAGCCATTTGGTTGGGCTGCATAACAGTAACACCTTTCAATACAACCTAGAAATAAACCGGCTTGCAACAGATTCTTCTTGATAGTCAGGAGTGTAGTAGTCAATTCACTTACAGCAGAAACATATGAAACATCGTCAATAACACTAATGCCTTTTTCGTGCTTAGGAATAGGTGTTATAATCACAATGGGGGTCTCGGGAGTATAAAACTTAATCTCTTTATTGTCAATCATATCGTGAATTTTGTTCTTCAAAGCCCAGCAGCTATTGGTGTAGTTCCTGGGGCTATTGGAATGGTAAGCACATTTCACATTAGGATTATAATGGGGATAGGGGGTGTTAGGATTCTTAGAAGGGTCCCTTAATGTTATCAGATCTTCTTTTAAAAGATGTTGCAATGCCTGAGACAATGGCATGCTGATATTGGTAAATTGTCTTCTTGGTGCATCTGACCTATGTTAATTTCCCTATTGTTGTTGTTGCACAGATACATGATTAGAAATTAGCACCGTCCCCACATATTGGTTGCGATCACTTCTAGACCGACCCTTCTGGCCATGCACAACATTTTTTTCCTTCTTATCATTGAACGTCTTCTTTACAGTACTTGAAGACACTTCCACTTGAATATTTCCACTTCTAATTTTTCTTTCAACATGCTCCCCAGTTAATATCATCTCGGTGAAACCAGATGAAGAGATTTCGATCAGATGATTAAAGAAAGATCATGCAAGAGTTCACATGAACATGTCAACCAGCTCCCTATCAGACAAAGGAGGTTGCACTCTTCCAACCAAATCTGTCCACTTCTGCGCATATTCAGTAAAGCCTTTGTGAGAGCCCATAGTCATACTTTGTAAATGCAGACGGGTTGATGCAAGATCAGCATTGTATTGGTATTGCTTGTAAAAAGCAGCAACCAGCTCTTCCCAAGTACATATATTGGTTCCTTCCAACTGATAGAACCATTCCAGTTATGTCCCAAATAAGCTCTCTTGAAAGTAGTGTACCCATAACTTTATGTCAGCAGTATGGGGTTGGATCTTCCGGACATAAGACCTCAGATGGAGCTTAGGGAAAGAAACACCATCATATTTGGCAAAAATGGGGACCTTGAACTTGTGAGGGATAACAACCCTCGAAATAAGACCCAACTCTTCAAAATCCAACCCAGGTACTCAATGGATTTCCATAGCATTGAGACGATCTTCCAGCTGCTTGTATTTTTCATCAGCGGGAGGATACTGTTCAGTAGAAAAGTCTTCTTCATCAGAATACTAGCCAGAACCAAGGTTGTTATTCTCCTCAGCTTTCACACTCTTGCCATCTTCCTCTTGGTTATCGTCTTCATTTGATGGGACATCAAAATCTAGAGCCCTCTTGACCGGGCCTTTAAATCTTCTACCCATGTTAAGAATGACATCTGGCTTCTTAGTCTTCTTCTTTCTCTCTTTTATGATGAGTGCTTTCAAGTCTTACTACCCTTTGGCTAGGTTCAGGAACATTTGCTGAAATTGAGTGTTCTAAGCTTGAAGATCTTTTACGGTTTGTTATAGAGTCATCTTTTACTGAAATAAACAGCAAGAAGATGAGAAAACTTGTCTTGGGAATACCTGCTATGATATGATGTGTATGGTATGTGAATGCATATGCAATGTTTTCAAGGATCTCGCGGGGTAAACAAAAAGAGACGAAATGTTAGAAGTTGAGTCTGGCTGCAGCTTTGACTAAAGAACTTTGCGTCTTTGAATATTCTTCTATGATAATAAATCTCACCATGTCGAGTGGGTCCTAGCCTTTGACTCAAAAGAATG
Source organism: Vicia faba (assembly GCA_948472305.1). NCBI lineage: Eukaryota > Viridiplantae > Streptophyta > Magnoliopsida > Fabales > Fabaceae > Vicia > Vicia faba. The sequence goes on along the minus strand of OX451739.1, from coordinate 424,010,326 downwards.
CACTTCGGTCCTTGACGACATCTGGTTAGAGGAAAATAAATACTCTTGTCCCTTGCTAGACGTCTAGTTTATGATAAACCTACATCACTGACCCTTGAGATCCTTGAAATGGTTAGTAAAAATGCTATGGTATGATGTTATGATGTCATGATGTCATGTTTGAATAGATAGAAAACACAAACAAAGCACATAATAGCCTTAGGTTTAAAGGCTTACATGAGGTTCGTAGGTAAGTAACCTCTTCAAGTTCAATTGGCTCAACCTTTCCTAAGAATAGTAACCGGGTCTAGGGATCCCATATCACAGATCTTTCCCGAAGGTTTTATGTTAGTACAACAACTGATTTGCCACCAAAACATCTCGCGAGTTGAATCTCAATGAGTGTAGCATCGAGTATCAACCAACTTTGAACTGCACCAATGTCGGCCATCTCATTACCTTCTAATGGCCATGTTGGGTCAATTAAGGTTCTAAAAGTCCGTTAGTGCTTATGACACCACACGACAGTCTAGTGTTCTCCTCGACTGACTTAAGGGACACCAGTACAAACCAAAGGGTCACATTAACGTAGCCATCACTTCAAGAATATCGGTCTACACTGTATAGTTTACATGATCTATTGCTACTTACCTAAGGTATCCCCAGATTTGGGTGTAGGATCTTTGCAAGAAATAAACCCGAGCAACCCTCAAATATAAAGAAAACAAGGAAAACAATTTTAAGTAAAAGTGATCTAACTCTAAGGTAACCCCTCTTTTTAAGTTCCCTAGTAGATTCGTCAGTTCTGTAACACAGTGGGAGAACTGACTTGTTTTTGCATTTTATCTCAAATGTTGCGGATAGTAAGAGTCTACACCGCCTTTTCTTTTATCCAATAAGAAAAGGCTGAAAATAACATGAAAAACCTTTTAAGATTTTGAGTTCGGGGGGTAGATTATGAAAAGGGAATGTGTTAGCACCCTTTTCATCCGTAGTTATCTCAGGCTCTTAATCGCTAGCCCACTTTTTGAAAATTGCTTTGTGTGTTTGAAAATATTTTGAAAATTTGTCGGCAAAACTTTGTAATGATTCTCGTATCGGTCCTCGAGAATGCGTACAAAGTGTTTGTTTGAAAATATTTATTGAAAAGTGTGATTGTGAGAAATGTTTTTGTTTTGAAGAGCTTTGTGACCAAGCGATTAGGAGTTCTACTCTACTCAAGGTTGTTCTTGTATTTTCCTCCTACTTTAGATAGTGCTATTTGTATTATTGGTTAGTGGGAAGCCCTATCGTTGGATGTGAAGGGACAGGCGAGGGTCATCGTACAATCATCGAATGCCACTGGTAAGGAATCTTTAGCAATTTTCGTAAGGGATTATATCATTTAACTAAAGGCAACGTCGAAGGCTCATCGAGGGACTATGATCTTTGAATCGAGGGACTTTGCTAAAGCGTCCCCACATTCGAGGGACATGACTGTTTATATTCCGAAGGCAACAAAGGAGGTTACCCTAGAGGTGTAACTGTATAAGTGATTTGTGTTCAGTTATTTTATCTTTACAGTTAGGGTTTTCTAATGATTCGTTTTAATCTTTTAATGCAAACCCTAATTACTAACAGCAATATAGTAAAATAATAGCAGGAAAAGTAAAATGCAGAAAATAAAATTCATACGCTATTATATGGCCTTGGGGCAGTTACATAATAGTAAGCAGAAATAAAAATCCTAAGTTATTACAAATCGGAAAACAGTTACATAATAATGGAAAAAGGATGATAATGAATAAAAATTACATTTGCGAAACCAACACAGGCGATCTAAAAATGTAAAATAAAAATAGAATCGAGAGAAAAATAAATGTTTTTTTATAAAAAAAAGGTTCTCGAATGATGATCTAAAATAAACCTAAAAATTGATTAATTTTAATTAATAAAAAAAAGTTAATCAATTAATTTAATTAAAAAAAGTTAATGGTAGAAACCAAAAAATTAATTATTTTTAGGGTTTGTAAAAGAGAACGTTTATGGTTTAGGTGAATTTATGGTTAAAATGGAGAAAATATGACAAATTGGTTAGAAACAAAAAAAAACCATGAAAGCTCCAGGGGTGGGTGTTGAACCCACACCCTTAGCCTTTCTGCCCAGCACGCCTTGTCACTGTGCTGGGTGCGCGTTCTTGTTAGTGGAGTGAGATCAACGCGTTTTATGTTAAACCTGCAAGATTTGGAAAATGTGAAAAATAAATAAATGTCAAAAGCAGGGATCGAACCCATGCCACATTATACAAATGCCTTAATGTGTGCTCGTTTGCCACTGGGGTGACTATACATCCGATATCATAACTGAAACAAATTAAATATAAAACAAACAAGATTTCCTGGACCGGAGAAGCGCTGGAAACCTAGCTCCAGTCATCTTCTTCGATGACCCTTTTCTTTGTTCCTTCAAAAACAATAAATATTAGAGGTTCACAGGGACCCTACCCCCTAAATCAAGTCTTACGATTTCAATGGGAGTATTGGTTTGGGATAAAACACGTTGTAGAGTGGGCTACAAAGAAAATTACTCAAATTAGTGCAAACATGGAAAGCTTTGATTTGGCCATTATGGGGGCCATGCTATGGTTCGATCCTACATTATCATACCTCATAATAACATTAATATCATTAGTGTTAGTTCTCTTGTTTTAAGATTGGATTAATTTTTGTAAAACAAATAATAGCAGCAATCATGTAATGTAGAATAGGATGTATAAACTTTATAAGAAGAACATATACAACAAGAAGTCCTATTATAATGTTAGAACATGTTGTGCTGAACTAGGAACAACATGTCAAAGAAGATGTCTTTACATCGCGCATGCTGAGCTAGATTAATGAGATCCAGTTTTTTCTTAACATAAGTAGAATATTCAGGAGAATATTATGCATCCTATGTAGCTCATATTTAAAGGTCTAGAAATCTCAATCAGAAATCAAGGAGAATGAAGACTTTCTAAATAAGGAGATTATTTAGGAAAGAAAAGATTGAAGACCTTTCTTGGGGTAGAAGTTTCTGCATTTTGTTATAGCTAATTTGCTGTGATTGAAGGCCCAAAACCAGTTGGGTAACAGATTATAAATAGAAGGTTTGTAACCTAGAATGTATATGGCTCAAGATGTAGAATTCTAAGGGTTTCGTCAAGGTAAACCTCCCGGGTTGTGGGAAGGTTACCAGGTTCATCTCGAAGATTGTAGGTAAGAGATGCATTGTTCCTAGAGGAAGCTTTGAAGTAACTCCAGGATGTGTTAGGAGAAAAGTTAACAAACTGTGGAGTTTGGCTTAGAGACTTAGCTAGGTTGTCATGGAAGTATGTCTTCCAAACTATTTATCTATGTAATCAGAATATGGGTGAAGGGCCGTCTATGCAGTGATTGGGGTGTTGACTGCTAGACATCATTGTGATGATTGGAAGTGGGATGGGGATATTCCATATCTAGGGAGGACCTAGGTAGAAGGGTCATTGGGTAGTAATTAAGTGTGTAGATCGTCAATGGGTATGTTGGATATAGGGTCTGCAAATTGATATTATTGATAGTGGACTTCATTTCTGGCTTGGTAGCCCCCAGAGTAGGTGTTGTTGTACACCGAACTGGGTAAACAATTCTGGTGTGTGCATTATCTTTTCAGTACTATTTTATCTTGCCTGTGTGTTTATGTCAGATCAGATGTCTCGACATCCTTGTAGGACATCTGAGTCTGATGTGCCAGAATTTCAATTAGCATGCATTAAAACACAAAGAAAGTGAAAATATGAAATTCATGCAATGAATTAAACCGGTGAGGCATCTGTGCGGTTTTCAGGCCTCATGGATCATCATGGATGATCAAACCTTACCCTACAATGCTTCTGGAAGTGAATGGAAAGATTAGTTTATTGTAAAAGTGGCTGCAAGCTAGGGTTTCGAGTTTCCCTAATTCTTGATATTTTTGGAAGTTTGGAAAGGTATATTTTGTGCAAGGGTTTCTTCATCTCCCTTGATGTCTGAATTGATTAGAATATATAAGCATGAATTAGGTCAAATGTCTGTGGGCTTGGACCTTGTAAGAGAAAAAACCTTGACTTTATCTAATTTATTTTAACTTTAAAATAAATCAAAATCAAAATAAATAGAATAAAAAGGACAAGGGGTGTATGAGTAAGCTCATAGGTTCATATTGAAGTATAAAACACACATGGACTTTGAATCACAAGCCCAATAGCCCAAAATTCTAAGTTTGGTCATTTTTTGTTTCATGCATTTGCTCAAAATTTCCCAACTTGCACCAATCATAACTTTCTCAATTTTCATCATAAGAAGGTGATATTTGACTTTTAGAAAATATCAAGATGTCATCTACAATCTCTATGTTGATCATTTTTGTACTTGAAGACTTTATCTTGATGTAAGTTGCCTTGACAAAAAGTGTATTTTTGTTGACTTTTGAAATGACCTATAATATATTGGCCTATATCTCTCAAATGATGCATTTTTGGACTTGAGCTTAGAGAGACAAAGTCGTATAGAATTGAATTCCCTTCAAAATTAGCTGTAGTTGAAGAAAATATAATGAAGCATGTGAAAGTTATGCTTGGTCAAAGTTTAGTTGACTTCTCCTTAAGAAAACCCTAATTTGGCAAGTTTTGACTTTTGATGAATTGAGAGTTTTCTTGATGAGTTATGATCAACCCTTTATAAAATGATGAATATGACCTCAAAATGTTGATGTTGACCAAAAATCTTGAAGTTTGACTGTATGTTGATCACAGTTGATTTTTTGTCCAATACAGTTGATTTTCAGTCATCTGAGCCATTGACTAAGCAAACTTGTGATGAAAGGCTTAAAACTTGATATGAGGATTCTTTGAGACATATAAGAAACCATGAAATCCACTTAAGGCATTATATGCTTAATTTTCCTTGAGAAAAGTGAAACTCTAATTGTAGGCCAACTGCTTAGGAGGAGAATTTGTCTTAAGCAACCTTGAGCAATTGAGAATCCTATGAGCATGAGAAGATGTCTTGAAGAAAACGGGAGGGAAAATTTTGGGATACAATAGTGTCCTTCCAATGAAGTACACACACGCGATCCCCTGAGACATACAATTCCAAGATGACATTGCTTTCCTCCCCTGTCGAGGAGACCTTCATTAAAGACCTAATTTTTGAAATTTGTGTCGTCGAGTACACTATTTTGATAACCCATTACTTCAACGTTAAAAGGGGAAAAAGAAGCCATAAAAAACTCTACGGAACCCGAGGAGGAAGAATCTTGGTCAGAATCACTCAAAGAAGAGAGGATAAAACCATAAACCTCCTCGGTGATCTGATTAAACTCCTCCAGACCTAGAACACCCTTCATCTCTCGCATGCATTGGTACCATAACTCTCTCCTTTATTCAATGCTAGAGGCTTTAACAATGTTTCCTTCATCGTCACACTCTCTCAAGACAACCATGACCTAAGAGGGCAAAAACATAAAAAGAAGAGTAAAGAGGAAATACCTGGAAAATGGAGAAACACTTGAGGGAGATTAAAATTCTCTCTTGAAAGAATAATCGCCTTTTGAAGTTACTAAAGATAGAAAAGGAAAGAAAAATAGGGTCTTTAATAGAATTCAGTAAACAACGCACTAGGCATGGGAAGCCTCTCCCGATGAACATGAGTTTAGGTGGAAGTCATCATTACCTCAGGAAAGAGAAAATGATGACCGAATAAGGTGTCCTCATAAAGAGAGAACTTGAACTCGGGGGATAATGTATATCCCGAAAATCACAGGGTCGACCGAGTATTATAATCGGAAAGGAGAAAGGATAAAGCAATAGTCGGCTCAGTGTGAAGGTACCCGGGGTGCAACTCAACTAAGGGAGTATCCTACGACCCATGGACCCGGGTAGCAACTCGCCGTCACCATCGACCCGGATAGGGTAGGTAGCCGAGAGTCACCTGCCCGTAACTGATCATCATCTTGGCTCATTAAAGCTAGTAACTGTCGATGGCACGTTCATTACTATGTTACACAACAGTAATCATCTTCATTCATGGAGACGACGAAAGTTACATAGTTATGGAACTCAAGAGTCACTCATTAACCGAGGCTCTGGATGAAGCGAAGATACTTACTATATAAAGGTGCTCTTGATAGAGGGATAAGAAAGACATTCATCTTGGAACACATGCATCACTACCATAGCTCCCAAATCCCTCAATCATCTTATAAACTCACTCCGGTGGGCTCTCCCTAACAACCTCCTCGGAAGTCGACCGAATATTTGTTCTACATAGAAACAATATATATATATATATATAATAGAAAAACATACCTCTTTCTTGTCATTTTGCCAATTTCATATTGTTATCATTTTTGCATGAGGGTATGTAATCTATATTTTGGGTAAATTTTTAATGGAAATAATACTCATTTACCAATGAAGTTTGTAACCACTCTTTTTTTTTTATAAACTGAGGTGAAGAGGGCTGCAACTCCCTAATATATATTAAAAAGAAAGAAAGATGATACAAAGGATGGGTGACATGAATCTAAAACCCTCAAGCTAAGAGAATCTAAAATTTTTGAAACCAAACTGCAATGAAGATCCACCGTGTTAGGGAAGAGGTTCATTCCACCAAGTCAAAGAGGAAAGGGACAATCCAATTTTATGAGGGATTCTGCATAAGCGTTGACTTCCCTAAAAATATGAGAAATCATGAAGTTATCCCACATATTCTTTATTTTCCACAGAATTGAAGTTTTTAACGAAAATTCCCTTTCCACTAATGTTGAGTCTGTTTCTAACCAAAGGTTCTTCCAGTATCAACCTCAAGCAACTTCAATAGTATTAACAGAACCCCGTGATTATGCAAATAAGGCGTTATGAATTCCCATGTTTTTAGCAAAGCAACCCACACAATCACCAACATAGTTGCGGAATAGCCCTCCACGAGAGGAAAGGCCAGAGGAGCCTAGGATTGATACATCATTATTACACTTTATCCAATTTTCATTTGGAGGGTGCTAAAGAAATTTTCAGGCCATTGAATGTTTAGGATCATGCGCATTAATATTAAAGAACTTCAAGATTCAAAATTAATTAATAGATGGATATGCCACCTTGTTTGTCAAGTTACCTGAAAGAGAGGTTTTGGAGGATGCCAAAGAGGTTATAGTATTCCAAGCAACTTTAAAGTTATTTCATATTCTTTGGTTCCTAGAAAACCATATGGAATCGATGTAGTTAATGATTTCAACCAAGACAACAATCTTGCATTGGGGAGACCATCCTTCCACTACTACGAAAATGGGCTTTCACAGCGCTTTTTTTTGCCTTTTAAAAGTGCTTAAAAGCGCTGCCGTAGCCAGCGCTGCCGTAGGCTACGAAAGCGCTTTTTTCTGGCCAAAAGCGTTGTCGTAGGTGTACCTATCCCAGCGCTTTTTCCTTAAAAAGCGCTTTGATAGGGGGGTCTTTCCCAGCGCTTTTTGAAAAGCGCTTTGATAGGTGTGCTATTTAAATTTTTTTTTTTATTTATCAGGCCTTTTACAGCGCTTTTTATGGAAAAAGCGCTTTGATAGGGGGGTCTTTCCCAGCGCTTTTTCCATAAAAAGCGCTTTGATAGGGGGTTTCTATTTAATTTTTTTTTTATTTATCATGGCTTTTACAGCGCTTTATGGAAAAAGCGCTTTGATAGGGGGGTCTTTCACAGCGCTTTTTCCATAAAAAGCGCTTTGATAGGGGGTTTCTATTTAATTTTTTTTTTTATTTATCCTGCCTACGAAAGCGCTTTTTAGCCAAAAGCGCTTTCGTAGCTCATACAAATTTTTTAAAGTGAAACCTATAATTTGAGGTTCCCTGTGCGGCCTGTAATTTTTTTTTGGTCCAATAATTTAACCTATAATTCAATCCTTATCTATACATATATTTTAAGAAATCGGTATTATATTAACAGAAACCGGTATACCATATAATATTCAATCCTTATCTATATATATGTAACTAAATCATATATAACTAAATTTGTAACCATATATATATACATATGTAACTAAATCATATATAATTACATCGAAAATAATGCTCCACCGACACGGTCGTCATCCTGCAAAGTATGAATATGAACAACACGGTAAATTAAACAAACAATATTAAAGGCTCCAACACAATCAAACTAACACGTACAATAATATTTTATTCATACCCATCAGAATAATCTGTTTTCAACATAAAATTGACATATTTCCTCTTTGACTTCTTCCACTTGAACTTTCGTGTACGACATAGTATAGAGGTCATCAAAGTACTACATAAGAAATTATTACTTCAGTATATGCATGATGTTATTAAATGTAGAAATCATACAAAATTATTCTAAATTATAAATCCATACCGTGCTTGGAATCTCTACTTGATTTTTATGAAGGATTTCTTTCATAAACCTCAAGCAAAAGTATCCGCAATCTACATCGTTATTCTGTAACGGACACTGCATAGAAAAACAAAATATATTTTATAGTTGTCGTGTAATTTTATCAAGTAACATAACTATTATTATAAGCAACTAATTTTGTACCTGCACTTTGATCCAAGTAATATTTGATGATTTACTCCGGGGTACCTGTGCGTCCCTTTGACTACGAAATATTTGTATTGATCTAAGAAAATAAAAACATATATTTAGATCAATCTCACAGAAATAATTAAATATATAAATATACACGAATAGTTAGAACGATCTCACTTACTGATCAACAGTTTCCTTCATAGCGGGATAGTTAGTCCATTCCCCATCTACCGAATTCAGAAAGTACACAACTTCTTTAATCGGATCGATAGCCAACAACAACCAGTGTTTTCTAAAAATTTAAGCAACAGTTTAGAAGAAAAGTTTCTACGCAAAATAAACAAAGATATATTAGAATAAATGAAAAACTCACCCCACTGGAACAGTGTTATACGGCAAAATAAACAAGCTATCTGGGTTGCCGACGTAGGCCGTGTATCGATTCACTAAGTACTCCCTAACTGAACCCGGTTCCCTGACAATTGTCGCTCCGCTGACAATATGGGCAGACAAGAAATGGAAGCGTCTTGCCAATACAGTCTCGCGCATTTTTTTATCGTACAACAACCTTAAATAAAAACATATAAACATTAGACTATTTTCATTGAAATGTGTAAATAAATTGTTCAACTAATTAAATGATATATTTATCGGAATACCGGATGTATGCGTGAACATTGCCGATGCCTAATTCACCATGCGTCATAATCTCAGTCATTTCGTCCATTCCTATCGTTTCTTGGCAGTCAAGACCAAAGATATCTGCATCCATAAGGATTGTACGAATACCACCTGACTTCAAATCTGAGGTTTCCAAAAGTACTCCAAGTGTATTCCGATATCGAGGTACAAAAACGCCTCTTCCCCCCTTATGCATTGACTTTTTCGGGGGTGGTCTGCTACGAACAGGCTGGGTCACTTGTTGTGACACTTTCGCAGATACCTAACAATCATATAACTTAGGTAAATTATAAAATCGTTCAGTTTTAAATTCATATCATATAATAAACAATTTAAGTGTACCTCTGGAATTGATGCCATAGACTCGCCGCCTTGCTGCAAAATCTCCTTACCCTTATTAGCGGGTTTTGTAGGAGGCTAATATTAAAAAATAATTAACTTAACGGTTCAGAATTGACATTTGAAATCTAAATGATTCATATTAACGGTTTTAAACATACCTCATCATCAATGAAAATGAGGTCCAAGGGCCATGCAACAAACGACCCTACTGCGTCTCGCACCGATCTTATATCCAAGGCCACGTCAGGTACCGGTACCAACGCATCGGGATCAATAGGATAATCTACTGATACTCTCAGGTGTCCAGCCGGGATCGATGTATTATGAATTAAATCTCCCAAAGTGTTGTACACTTTTCCCTTGCCAACAAGGTGATAATCTGATGCCATTACGTATAGTTGGCAAGATGAAATGCCCTAAACCAATATGCATACATATTACTTTTAATTCAATAATAGAAAGAGGTGGAATAAAAATGAGAAACTTGAACAATAGAGATTTATCAATATATTTATAATTACCTCAGGAAATTTATTCTGACGGTTGATACTAGCGTTGTCACTAGTTTCTTTCGCCATTGCCGCATTGCCCTTTTCCCTCATTAATACCTCTTTATCTCTTTCCAATGCATTGACTTTTGCTTGTAATTCCATAAGTACATTCATCACTTCTGCATTGGTAGGATTTCTTTTCCGATGATGCTGGTAGAAAGAGGTTGGAGTCACACCGTGACCTTTACCCCTAACCCGACCGGAATACTCAGGAACATTCAGTGCTTTACTAAGTACGCTCCTCGTATCCTGGTCGTCACCGGTGGACTCCATTTGTGACAATGTCTCCTGAAAATAATGGAGATAAAAAAATCAATTAAATAGTCATAAAAATTTGATTTAATTAAAGACACAATGTTATACTTACGCATTCATCATAAATTCTTAGAACACTTGGATCAACAGCTTGATTCTTGCCCACACGGGCTTCCTTCCACAGCAAATGTGCTGGAAGTGAGGTTTCATCACTTTTCGTCTCCTCTAACTATGCATAGAAACAAACGGTTAGATCGTCAAATACAACACATTTAGACAATTAATAAGAACATATCATTTCTATTTATTACTTACAATTTTTTCCTCTAAGCGCGCATATCCCAAACGCCCTTTTTTGTATGGATTCGCGGGCTTTGATGCTCTCTCACTATTTTTGGCACTCTTTTGCCGGAATTCGTCATCTCTTTGTCTAATAAACTCAGTCCAATCTTCTTGTTTAATGAAAAGATTATACTTTTCTGGCCTTCCGGCCGGGAACTCTTCCGGCCACTTTCCTTTGTCATCCTTAAGATAGGTGTTCGTCAACAGATTTTTCCACCCTCTAAATCTTTTCCCGGCCAACCCAAGTACGAAGCCTTTACGCTCATCTGGAACGTTAAAAGACCGCTGCGTATAAACCATATAAACATATAAGTAATTTAAAAACCATATAAACCATATAAACATATAAGTAGTTTAAAAACCATATACACCATATAAACTTATAAACTTATAAACATATAACCATATAAACCATATAACATGCATACCTTAACATCTTCCCAAAACATTTCTTTTCCTTGCTTCAATGCTTCACATTGTTTCGCATTCCATCTAGATATGGAGATTGGCACATGCATACGAACAAGTGTACCAACGTAGCTTGTGAATTTTGAAGCATTAACCCCAACTACTTGATTTGAATGATTCCAATCTACATTATATTTCACTCCCTTATCTCTAGCACGAATGATTTCGCGCATTATGGTGATGCCTCGTGCAACATCATTTGCTGAAGTATCATCCGCTGCATGATTTGTTTCTTGTGAGTTTTCATGATCTTGTTGGTTTCCTGGTGGGTTTTCTTGTTGGTTTCCTTGCGGGTTTTCTTCATTGCTAGCCATTAGACCTGTAACAAAAGTCAAACAAGCACATTAGTACACTACATGAAAATGGATAGTCGAAAAAGATATGAATAGCACTAAAGGAACTCAAAATTGAATAAAATGCTAAAAAACCAAACTTGCAAGAAATAAACCTCACCATCAGCTCCGGAAACATTGTTCTACTAATTAAGCACAAGCACATTCGCAAAAATTCAAAACGGTTCAAAAGATATGCCAAAAATTCAAAACATTATTCACATATTACTTACAATATTAGGCTATAATTATAATAATACCTTTTTCACTAACGTCTCTTTCTTTTCTTGGTAGCAATATATTTTACGCTTTTGTTAACAACTCGGATGGTTGGATTGATCCAAATACCCTCATTATGATCATCTCTAGTACAAGGTTCATTCTCATTTTGATCGTTTCTTGTACAAGATTCAATGCCAACGCCAATATCACCTTGATCTCCAATGTTTTCATCAATTACTTTGTTAGACAAAAGCACTATAGACCATTTCGTACTTGTCGGATCATTGACATAGAACACTTGTTTAGCCTGAGAGGCTAGAATAAAAGGTTCATCTTTGTACCCCACCCTATTGAGATCCACTTGCAAAAATCCTGACTTATCCATTCGTACGCCATTATTATTTTCAACCCACTTGCAATCAAATACAGGAATCTGAAACTTCCCGTAATCAAACAACAAAATGCGCTCGATAACCCCAAAATATGACAGATTTGCAAATTTCGGGTTTAAGTCATTCGCACTTGATATGTGCATCGCTTCAGCTACCAAGGTAACACCACTATTCTGCATAGTACTTTTATCATCCTGTTCTTTGGTATAAAATTTGTATCCATTAATTGCGTATGCGCTATAAGAAAACACAATCATACTTGGACCATATGCTAAACATCTCAACCTTTCTGTTACTGAAGCAGGATCCGAACGATACTTTGAATAAATTTGTTCCTTAAACCACGGTATGAAACTTCGATTGTGCTCTCGTACTATCCAATTCTCATTTCTATTCAGATTTAAACCTCGAAGAACACCCTTGTGCATTTCAGCATACGGCTCAACCTCAATCTCATTGTGCAGAACATACAAATGCACCTGATCCCGTTCGACCATTGACACTGTCACAACTTTATTTCCAATTAGTCTTTTTCCTTCTTTTTTCTCGACAATATGAGATTTGGGGAGTCCAATTGATTGAACATTTGACAGATATTCAGTGCAAAACTCAACCGCTTCTTCAACAATGTATCGTTCCGCAATACAACCCTCCGGTCGACTTCGGTTTTTCACGTACCCTTTTAAAATTTTCATATAACGTTCAGCAGGGTACATCCATCTCATATAAGCTGGTCCGCACAACTGTGTCTCTTTGACAAGATGAACGACTAGATGAACCATTATGTCAAAAAATGAGGGAGGAAAATACATTTCAAGCTCACATAAAGTAACAACCACCTCTTTTTGCAATGTTGGTAAGATCGCAGGATCGATCACCTTGCTGCAAATTGACTTGAAGAAAAAACACAACTTAGTTATTGCGCTCCTTACTTTTTCTGGCAGAATAGAACGTATACCTATTGGTAGAAAATGTTCCATTATAACATGGCAATCATGAGTCTTTAAACTCTTTAACTTTAGGTCTTTCATTGACACAATTCTTCTAATATCTGATGAGTAGCCTTCTGGAACTTTAACTTCACTGAGGAACTTACACAATATTTTCTTCTCCTTTCTAGATAGAGTGTAAACAGCAGGTGGTAGATATGTGCGTCTTCCTTTCGTCACGGGTGCCAATTCAGTTCTAATTCCCATGTTTAACATGTCCTTCCTTATGTTAATGCCATCCTTAGACTTTCCTTGTATATTGAGTAACGTACCAATAACACTATCAAATACATTTTTTTCAATATGCATAACATCGAGGAAATGTCTTACGTACAACGACTTCCAATATGGAAGTTCAAAAAAAATCGACCTCTTCTTCCACCCACTCGTGACAAGTCTATGTGCAAAAGGCTTGCCAAACTCAGTACTCACATCTTTCACCTTTTCAAAAATCTGATCACCTGTCAACATATGTGGAGCTCTACCGTGTTCTGCCTCTCCATTGAATGCCTTTCTCCACCCACGATAGTGATGATTAGAATTTAAGAATCTACGATGACCGAGAAAAACATTCTTCTGACAAAAGTTCAATCGCATCGTATCGGTTTCATCTTCACAAACAGGACACGCTTTTTGACCCTTAATGCTGTACCCTGATAGATTTCCGTACGCCGGAAAATCATTAATTGTTCCAAACAACATCTCCCTCAAGTTGAAACTTTCTTTCTTATACCCATCGTAAACCTCCACACTGGTCTCCCACAAAAACTTCAAATCTTCGACTAAGGGTGCCAAGTACACGTCTATGTCATTCCCTGGTTGTTTGGGCCCAGAAATTAACATAGATAGCATCATGTACTTACGCTTCATACATAGCCACGGAGGTAGGTTATATATCATAAGAATCACAGGCCAGGTGCTATGCGAGATACTTTGAATACCATGCGGGTTCATTCCATCAGTAGACAACGACAAGCGAAGATTTCTTGCTTCTTTTCCAAATTCAGGATAATCAATATCAACTTTCGTCCACTGTGGTGAGTCTGCCGGATGTCGCAACTTCCCATCAATAATTCTTTCATCTGCATGCCAAGTCAAGTGTCTTGAATCGGTCTCACTACGATACATGCGCCTAAATCTCGGAATTATAGGAAAATACCATAACACCTTTTCCGGAGACAACTTTTCCTTATATCGAGGGGCACCGCATTTAGGACACTCATTTAACACTGCGTACTCGTTTCAAAATAAAATGCAATCTTTTGGACATGCATGTATCTTTTCATAGCTCATGCCAATAGAGGACAACATCTTTTTGGCCTCATACGTTCGATTGGGAAGAACATTATCCTCTGGTAGCATTTCTTTCACGAGGGCTAATAACTGTGTGAAACTTTTATCCGACCATCCGTTGTCCGCCTTTAAGTTGTACAACTTTAACACCGCAGACAATCTTATGAATTTTGTACAACCATCATACAACGGTTTCTCTGCATCGCTTACCAACCTCTCGAACATTTTGGGACAATCCTCAAGATCTTCTTCAAGCGCTTCTGCAATCTCTTCGACTCGATCATAATCGTATGCGTCTGCGAAATCCTCATTTGAAGCATACGTCGTATTATAACTCGATTCAACATTCCCGCTACTTTTCTCACCATGCAAATTCCAACATGCATAACTTCTATCAATTCCATGCATCAGTAAATGCGATTCCAACTGAACCGCGTCAACCCGTCTCCCATAACAGCATCTCAAGCAAGGACATATCATTCCATTGGGTTCTCTGGCGTGCGCAACGGAAAACTTAACGAATTCTGATACCCCATCCTCATACTCTTTCGACAATCGATTGACAGTCATCCATTTTTTATCCATGGTTTGACTATAGCAACTAATTAGTCACGCAACTATAGCAAAATAATAATTAATTACCTGTAAAGAAATTCAACATATCAGGTAATCAAATTCATAGTTATTCTTGCCTCACCTTAAGCATGTGCTAAACAACTCATAACTAATTACTAACTAGTGAAGTCGGATACTAGTGATTCAGTCTTGGATACAGGTAATAACAATTATATTCAAACAATAGTAGAGCACCAGTACACCATTATTCCATTAATAGTGTCACTTTTTTAATACTAACACAATCATTCTTTGCATAAAACCCCAAAGGGTATTACTAACATGTTCCCTGAGGGCACCAATATTAGTTAGGAATCATGAAATATAAAGTATTCAATGAAAAGTACTCTGAATTTTCATTATTTTATGTTTAATACTTCCATTTCAAAATTACTAGCAAGTACTCTTTGACAAGAAAAGATTAAATAGCTGATTCAAAACAATTAAACTAACCTATTACTACTCAATCCATTTATTGAGTGCTGAAAACAGATCACAGAGTAATGATCATGACTGAATCTTAAAGGGGCACAGCAGAGTCCCATCTGGAAAAAACTAACATGGCCAAGCTTTTCATTTTGATTACACCCCCAAACTTAATCATGACAGAAAAATAATACTGCAATAGTTTAAGTTCTCATAATGTTCAAATAAAATGTAACAAAGGCATCAAGAAGTCCACTGATTTAATCTGACTACACACACCATTTTGGTTATATACAAAAACTAAAAACTAAGCTCACAAAGTCACCATTGGACTATTCCTTCAACTTTAATCAAGACAGGAAAAAAACACAGCAGATTAAGTTAACAGATTAGAAGAAGCTACACAATGTTTTAAAAACGGTCATGAGCGGGACGATACAGTATTGGAAGAAGCTGTCAATACTTATATAGTTATTTACTGGTTTGATGTTAAAAAACTAATTGTGCAGACTATCTTTTTCCCCATAGGAGAATGAAAACGATATGAGTCCTTGAAGGTGAGAATACTTGATTTAGTGTTATTCCAAAGAAGTTTGTATTTAGAATACTCAAGAGGAAAAGTAACTTGAGAGACTAGTTGTTGCAACTTTGGATATTGTTGAAGTACACAGTCAGGAAAAGTCTAGTTACCATTTATAATGAAATCTTCCACTTTGGAAGAAAAAGAAGAGTAAAGATATTCAGGGATGTCAAGGGCTAGAGTTAAAGGTTGCCCACACCAATTGTCTGTCCAAAAATTGAGCTCATCACCTTTACCAACTAACCAAGATGACTGCTCCAGGACTTTTGGAAAAGTCTCTTTGATAATACTCTAAATTGAAGAAAAGATGTGGTATCTAATTGTTGTTTTCTTTCTCATGACTCTACTTTTTAGGAGCATAGCCTAGTCTTCTGAAGAATTGAACATATCCCAACATAACTTCAGTTGGCCCCTTTATTTAATCTATCCACTAGCCTAATGCCTAAGCCATCTTCATCAGAAGAATTACAAACTCTATACCAAGAAACGATACAAATTTCCCCTTATTTAAGAGAAAATTTAAGAGAAAATGCAATTTTGCTCTGAGATATTGAACCATCAAACATGGTTGATTTGCCGACATTGATAATTTGACCAGAAACCATGGCATAGGTAGAGAATAACTCAGTGAGGACCTCTGTAACGCCCCATTTAAATATTCAGTCATTATTTGTTGAATTTAAATTATGTTAGCATAACTAAGGTATGTGAGAGCTTAGTCTTAATTAAATAATTAGGATAAGCTTAGCATATGGTGAAATATTAATAATAATGGAAATTGAAGGGTATTGTACCCTAAAATTTTTCCTCCCATTTTTCAAGACAAATTAATTCAAGATACTTCCTCGTGCATATGAAGGTCCTAAACACTCAAGACTACTCACGAGTTGACCAGACAAACCCTCCTCCTAAGCATTGACCTACAACTAGGATTTTGTTTTTCCCAAGAAAAATTGGACTTCTAATGCCTCAACTAGACTTCATGGTTTCCCATATTCTTCAAAGTATCCTCATACCAAATTTCAAGCCTTGCAGCACAAGTTTGCTCAATCAATTAGTCAGATGATTAAAAATCAACTATATTGGACAAAAAGTCAACTTTGACAAATTTAAAGTCAAACTTCAAGATTTTTGGTCAACATCAATATTTTGAAATCACACTCATCATTTGATCAAGGGATCGTCATGATTCATCAAGAAAATTCAAGATTTATCAAAAGTCAAAAGTTACTAAATTGGGGTTTTCTTAAGGAGAAGTCAACTAAACTTTGAACAAGCATAACTTTCAGATACTTCATCAGAAATGTCTCAACCAACGCCCATTTTGATGGAAATTCAATTATCTACAACTTTGTCTCTTTAAGCTCAAGGCCAAAAATGCTTCATTTGAGTGATACGAGCCAAAACATTACATGTCATTTTAAAAGTCAACAAAAAGACACTTTTTGTCAAAGCAATTTACATCAAGCCTAAGACTTCAAATGAAAAAATGAACAACATTAAGGTTGTAGGAGACATCTTGAGCTTTCCAAAAAGTAAGATATTACCTTCATATGATAAAAATTGAGTGAGATATGATTTATACAAGTTGGATAATTTTGAGAAAATGCATGAAATCCAAATTGAGCAATTTTGAATTTTTGGGCTAATGGGCCTATCTTTTAAGGTCTAGACGTGTTTCTGACCTCATCATAAACCTCTAAGTCAATATAATTATTTTGTGGTTTTTTATTTCTTTTATTTTAATTTTATTCAATTAAAAGAAAAATAAATCAAATAAAATACTTAAGCAAAGATATGAGGCACATGACCTTTGTTTTAAATCAAATCATAAGGCTAAAAATCTGATAATCAATTAGCAAAAACATGTGGGATTGATTGGTACAGGATTGGCTTAAAAAGGGAAGATTTCATGCAAAATTTCCAATCAAATATTTTGTCATGAAATACAAAGACTTGGCTCATGTTTGTTGACCTAATTCATGGCCTATAGATAGAGAACATGTTCATACAGTCAAGGACACAAAATTAGCTCAAGAACACACTCCTAAAAATTCCAAAATTTGTAAAAACTAGGGAAAGAACAAAACCTTGTCTCCAGCCTCTTGCAATCAAAACCAAGCATTCCATCGAGTTCCTAAAGTCCCCAGGGAGTCATTCCAATCATCATTCCAGCTTGAAGCATCCCAAACATGCCAACCAACATCACCGGTTTGTTGGACTTTCTTGAAATTCAAACTACTTATTCATGTAATATAAATGAATTTTATGCATATATTCATGATCATATTGATGTGTGGAATTGTTTTGACGTATTACTTTTGAAGTTTAGTGCAGGAACAACAAAGTGCCATTATTAGGGGACAAATTGATTTTTGTTTTGAAACTCATAATATAGTCACTTTCAGGCCAAAACAACCTCACCATTGGATTCAGGAGGGTCGATTTAGGGGGATAGTGTCCTCCTTTGTCTCTAATTGTGCTATTTTTATAGGTTGATAAAAGGTATAGCCGGAGAAGACGATCGGAGCTAGGGTTCCGACGCTTCTTTGGTTCATTGGTTTTATTATATAATTGTTTTGTTATGTTATGATTGTAGCGGTAGAAATGTTGAGACTAAGCCATTGTATTAACTTAACTCGCACAGATCAAAATAAAATTGCTACCGCGCTTTATTGTTTCCAAAGGAATGGGAAAAGAGCGAATAACCCCAAAAGAGGGGGAGAGAATCTAAGTTCGGGGGTTGGTTATGCAAATGGAATGTATTAGCACCCTAAACATCTACGGTACTCCGCAGGAACCTCTTTAAAACTTTGTATATTTTGGCTATAAGAGTTGTATAAAAAAAATAGATGGTGGATATGAGAAAAGAAGTATTTTTTATGATTTTTGCACCCGCCACGGTTGCGAATCTTTAGTGTCTACGTACGTCCTTCCATGCAATACGGTATCAGGGTACTCGTAGTTCACCTTTAAAAATTTTAAAACACAAGTGTGTTGGTTAATTTTAAGAGATAAGACATCATCATCTTATCCGAGTGAAAGACATACTTACTATCCACGATTATGAGAAAGGAGAATTTGCATCATCTCAAAGTGGAGGATATGGCTTGGATTTTAAAATCAACGAAGCCTCGCTCAACACCCAAGTGAAAAACATCTCACTTCACTACATATCATAGAAGTATAGTAGTTCGCATCACTACAAGGATTGACAAGATTCTAATATTTTGAGAAAATTTTAAGTAAAGAGCCAAAATGGAAAAATGGTTTGAATAAGATTGATTGACTTTTAGTCTTCTCACAAAATGTCAAGGTATTATTAAGTCGATTAATGTTTGATTAGGAAAATGTTTTGAAAATGCATGGACCTAAGTCCAAGTTTATTATGAAAGGGGTTCAAGTTTAGAAACAAGAAGAGTTTTCAAAAGGAGGGAGAAGATTTTTAAAGTAAAGAAGATGGGGGGAGAAGAAGAGACTATCCTAAAGCATAAGGTAAAAGTTAGGGAAAAGAACCATATAACCAATAAGAAGCCAACACTTGACAGAATAAGTCAATGTAGAATTCCCATCCTTTAGATTTGAAACCAAACAAGCAAAGATAATAAACCTCTTGAGAAAACCAAGCTTCAATTGTATTAAGTCTTCACAAAAATTAGGCAGAGTAACGGTTGTATACAGATAAATTCCTGATCACAGACAAAGCATGTAATTACAATAACCTGCACACAAAGAAAACAAATAACCCAATGTCTTGGGGTAAACCCCAAGAACTCTAGAAAAATAACAGTTGGGGTCACAAGGTCCCAAAGTAGGTAAAGGTCTCTAATCCTAAGTCCAAGAAGTCCATCACTCCATAATTCCAAGGATAATAACCAAAGAGTCCATGTAACATTAAAGTTTTTTATGGTTCAAGTTTTTTATTAAGTATCTTCAAAAATAAATGAATAATCTCAAGTGAGAAAAATAAAAATGACAAAAAAGTAAATTCTCAAGTGAGAAAAGATGAAAATAGCATGAAACGTAAATGCTAAAATAAATATGCTTAAAGTAAAGAGTATAAAGTAAAGGCACAAGATAAAGTCAATTGTTAGAAATTAGAGGTTAGTTGAATGACCTTCTTGAAACTTGAATTTAAAACTCATTAGAGGATTGATAAAACCAAAGCCTCTCAACAACAAGTTCCATTTGCTTTTTGTCAAGTATATCATTCATTTAAAATTCTCACGGCAACCATATATGATCAACGATGTTTAAATGATTCACTTTGACCAAAGCTTATAAAGATTAATTAGAGGACTAATAAGACCAAAACCTCCTAACAATGAATCTCAAGGTTATTGAATCAAAGGATTCAAATTAACATACTTGGGCTTACTAACATGGGTTTGGGCCACGAATGATCATTTCTCGAATCGGAATAAAATTTAGCCCTATGTTAAGCAATCGTAAGTAGACTTATATAGAAGTCGTACCTATTTGAGGCTGATCAATAGAAATTTATGTGTCATATGTTTGGAGAGATGATATATATCATCCTCTAACAACATGTGACACAATAAGAAGAGGATGAGATGAAGAGGGGAGGGATAATATTTGAAATAAAAAATTTAATCAAACCATCATTAAAATCATTCATCCATTTTGGTGGAGTTAAACTCAACACTCAAAATCCAATGATGTTAATGAAGTCCATTATCAAAAGTCAAAATAGTCAGAATATGTACAAAAATAAAATAGTATTTAAAATAAAAGAAAAAGGTTTTTTAATTAAAGGGTTTTTTAATATGGAAATAAGGGGGAAAATAGCAACTATAATCAAAACACTCAAGAAAAATTAAGTGAGACCATAGAAAAATCAGAAATGAACTCAAATATTTTTATGAATTTTTTTGGTAATTTTTTTAAGTCAGAAACTATTTTTAAACTAATTTAAATTGCTCAAATAAGTGAAAAAATGATCAAAAATAGTAAAAGTCAGAATAAGATTCTAAAAAAAATTCAAAAATTCATAAACAATGAAAATGATTTTTATAAAAAGTTTCAGAATTTAAAAATGTCAGAAAGTATTTTTTAAAAAATTAAAGTAAAGCAAACAAAGCAAAAATTATGAAAAATATCAAATCTTAAAATAAAAATATGAAAAAATATTCACAAAGTCAGAAATAATTCAAAGTATTTTTGTATATTTTTTTTTTATAATTTTTGGATAAAAAATAAAAGATTTGTGAATTTTTGAAATTTAAACAAATTTTATAAAAATAAATAAATAAAAAATAATGTGAGGAATTGGATCCAATTCACTAAAACACGTTGGCACATCAAGTGGCTCAAAAATGAAGATGTATGGTGATCCCTGGTCAACAAACACGCACTGAAGTCACGAAAGTCAAGTCAATCACAATATTTCAATTGTCACACTTTCATTGGTTGAAGAGGCCACGTAGGTCATCTTCAACCTCCAACTACCCTGCAACTAGGACGAAATTATTATCCTTAAATCTGTAAATTTAGATGCTTATAGTGGTATAATTAGACGCGTCTCTTTAAGACGATCACAACCATATCCTCGAGCCAAATTTATGTCAAACATAGCTTACTCGATTTGAAAAAAAAATCAGAGATGTTTTAAAAATTTTGAAATCGAAAACAGAAGTATCAAACACATTGATTTACCAAAATTGAGTTAATAGCAAGTATCAGTGAACATAATAGACCATTCCAGTAATTTGAGTTAGAAGATTTGATGCCTTAAACTACCTGAACAAAGTCAGATGAAGTTGCTTTATAAATGGACTTGGCTAACACGATTTCGGGCACCTCAAGGCTTTATTATTCTTCTGTTAGATTCAGGGAAGTTCAAGGATGAAAGATCAATGAAGAAATTAAATTGAAAAGTGGAGAAAATAGGAATTCAAAATCTCAAAAAAAGGTGTTATGGATGGAGTTTGATAGAGTGATTTTGGCTCTTCAAGATTCAGAAATTGAATGAGGTGTGATCCTCTATTTATAGGGAAACAAGTGGGATGCTCAAGCGTGTAGAATGATGAAATTTGGAGGGAATTCGTGTGAACCTGATACATGAGGAGTGTGTGACCTCTTTAGCATCAAAACTCACTCAATCCTTGCGTTTCAAGGCTCTAATCCACTTTGGCAAGTTGGTTAAACATGTTTTGTCCAAAAACATGTGCTGATTTGATGTATAGAAGCCACAACATGAATTTCAAATTCTGACTTGAAGTGAAACTTCAGTTTCAACGTACCATTTTTAAATCAATGGCATTCACAACTCAAGGAGTCTTAGGGAATGATTCTTAAAGCTTTAGAAATATGACATCACAAGTTTTACAATGTGAAAATAATGGGAATTATGGATGTTTGAGCTAAGAGTTGTGATGAGTCAAAGTTGAGAAAAAGATGTTGACTTTTATACATAGAAAAATTTCAAGTTTTCTCTTCAAAAATGACTTGTAATATTTTGAGCTCAAACAAGACTTTCCTCCAAAATTGATATTTTATCATTGATGCTATCTTTAAATAGACTTCTAAAGAGAATTCCTAAACTTAAATCACTCAAAAACACCGAGTATTGAAAAAGTTATGGTCTTGCAAAATTGGTAAAAATTCATGAGATGACCTATAATCTTTTGCATCCTTAGGACATCTTCCATCCATTTTCAAGCTTTTCACATAAAAGAAGAGTTGAATTTCACACCCTTAGGATTATTGTTGAAAAAGAATGGGCTCAAGGAGATACAAATTGACCAAGTTATGATCTTTTTAAGTCACATTAGGGAATTTGATGGCTTATCTAGAGGACTTGTAATCTTTCTTCATCATTAGGTATCTTCCACACAAAATTTTCTTGAAACTTTTGAAGTGATTTATTGATAACTCTTTGAAGAGAAGCATGTTTTTAGAATCACTCAAAAATACAAAAATATGAGCAAGATATAGCCTTTAGAAGTTCAAAACCCTAGCTCCTAGAGAAACAAAATGCCTTGAAAAACCTTTTCAATTTTGACAAACCTTCTTGCACAAATACTTTTGTCATGTAAAATAGAAGTTGTTGAGGATGATAATGAGGAACCATAGCAACCATAACAACTTCCAAATATTGAGAATTTAGGGAGATATGTACTTGTGATCAAGGAATCAAAAACTTGTCCAATTAGGTTAAACTTCTTCCATCAACACTTATATCCTTGAACTATCTTTGACAACTTGAGGCATGATGGATCATAATAGACTTTGTCATGATATTACTTCAAAGCATCTTCAATGATGAAGCTTGAACCTCAATGAAGCTTTGTTGAAGAAGGCATGGAAATAAACTCATGAACTTGTAGATCAACTGATGGAATGTATTGTGCTTTCACCTTTAATATAAACAATTAGGGCAAACGTTCATTGTTTTATTAGTTAAAATTTAATCAATACAAAAACATAAATGATCACAAAATACAAGTCATGGTGCTTGGTGATTCCCCATGAGCAAAGCTAAAGATAAGGAGAAGAACCAAACCCTAGTATGATATTGTTATGATTGAGTTGATATGATATGACAGAGGAATCTTAGGGGGGGAAATTTGGGTACAACAATGATAATAAATTGGAAGCATAACACAGATGGTTGAGGCGAGGGCGTGTAATATGAAGGGTGTGGGTTCGATTCCCTGTGTTATGCGTTTATTTTTTTTATTTTCTCAAACTAACATGTAGGTTCATAATATAGTGATCCATTCCTATTTTCTATCACCTACAGCGTGCTAGCTCAGTGTCAAGGGAGGCGCTATGTGACTCTAGGGGCGTGGGTTCAACACTCACCCCTTGCATTTGTTCTCCTATTTTTTGTTTAACCTAATTTCTTTTCTATTTTCTTAATTAACCCTAATTCTTTTATTAATCATCATTAAACTAACCTAATTATTTTTATTAACCCTAATAAATTAGGTTTAGGTTTTAACTAACATTTAATTTAATTTTTTTATTTACTAATTAATTAATTAACTAAAATTTTCTTCTTAATATTAAAACTAATTATAATTAGGTTTTTAATTATTATTAGCACTTAAATTATTTTCTACAAAATACCAAAAACATTAACTTAGAACTTTAGGTCTTAAACATTTTTCAAACATTTTTATTATTTCTTATTGATATTTAATTTCCTAGAAAATTATATAGGTTGCATTCTTTAATTCTAATAGCGTAGATTTCTTTTCTTGCATTTTTTCCTAATTATGTAACTGCTCACAGGATATAATAGCATAGGTTTACTTTCTCGAAATTTTTATACTTATGTATCTCTCCCAAAGCCATGTAATAGCTTAGGTCTTTATGTTCCGCAATGTATTTTTCCATACATATTTAATTTCTAATAACAAAGGTTTGTATGGCAAGACTAAAAACAAAATTAGAAAACCCTAATCTCAAGATAAATAACTGAAAACAAACACTCTTCACACTTACACCTCTAGGGTACCCTCTCTTGTTGCCTTATGAAATATTGGTCATGTTCCTCGAAAGTGGGGATGCTTTAACAAAAGACCCTTACGAATAAAGATCATAGCCCCTCGATGACCCATCAAAGTTGCCTACAAAAATGATCTAGTCCCTCTGATACAAATTTCTAAAGTGTCCTTACATGTTGTCTTCGATGACCATTCGCTGACCCTACGCATGTCTCTTCACATCCAATAGATAGGATTACCTACCAACTAATGGTACGGATAATACTATCTTTAAAATAGAAGGAAAAGAATAATAACGACCTTTTGTGGGTAAGAAACTCTTAATCACTTGCTCACAATCTTTTCTAAAAGACATTTTTACACATCACACTTTCAAACGAAATATTTTCTAAAACACTTTGTACGCATTCTTGAGGACTGATACAAGAATCATTACAAAGTTTTCCAAACATTGGCTTTTTTTTCAAAATATTTTCAAATAAATCTCACACACAAAGCATGTTTTCAAAAGTGAGCTAAGAAATTAAGATCCCATAGATAACTACGGATGAAAAGGGTGCTAACGTCTTCCCTTTTTATAACTTACCCCTCGAACTCAAAATCTATCAATGATCTTTCCTGTTCTTTTCACCTTTCCTAAATATTGGATAAAAGAAAAGTCGGTGGCGACTCTAGCTATCCGCATATTTGGATAAAACCAAAAAAGTTAGTTTGCCCACTGTAAGACAGAACTGGCGACTCTGCTATGGATTTCTTAAAAAAGAGGGGTTACCTTAGGGTTGGATCACTTTACTTACTTTAATAGTTTGATTTGCTTGCTTTACTTTAAGGGTTTTATTTGGGTTTATCTTCTTCTAAGATCCTGCACCCAGATCTAGGAATTCCTTAGGTAAGTAGCAGTAGATCATCAAGATTGTACAGCATAGACCGATATGGTTGAAATGATGGCTATGGTTAGTGTGACACGGTTGTTTGTACTGATTTTCCTTGAGCTAGTCAAGGATAACATTAGGCTTCCGCGTGGTGTCATTAACACTAACTTACTTTTAGAACCTTAATTGACCCATCTTGGCCATTAGAACGTAGTGAGATGGCCAGTTTTGGTGCAGTCCAAGGTTGGTTGATACTCTATGCTACGCTCATTGAGATTCGACTTTCAGGGTGTTTTGGTGGCAATCCAGTTGTGGTGCTAAAATAAAGCCTGCAAGAAAGATCAGTGGTATGAGATTTCTAGAACCCGGTTACTATTTTAGGACGGGTTAAGCCAACTTAACTTTAATGGGGAAGGGTACTTATCTATGGACTTCATGCAAGCCTTTAAACCTAAGGCTCTTGTATGACTTGTTTGTGTTTGCTATCTATCTAACATGAAAATAACATCATAACATAACATTTTTACTAACCATTTCAAGGATCTTAGGGATTTATGTTGCAGGATTATCATAAGCCAAATTCCTAGCAAGGGGCAAGAGGATTTATTTTCCTCTAGTCAGATGTCATCAAGATCAAAGTACATTCTCTTGAGTCAGAAGCTATGACCCATTTGATATGGTGAGCTTAATTATTATAGAAGGACATTCAAAGATGAAGACTCAAAGTTTTTCAGACAAAGCTGCAACCAGATTCAGTTTTCTAATATTTCAAATTTAAATCCCACGAGATCCTTGAAAACATTACATAGGCATCTACATGTCATGCATATCATTACATAACAGGTGTTCTCAAGACAGGTTTTCTCATCTTCTTGTTGTCTATTTCAGCATAAATGGCTCATGAACAAACAATCAAAGTTCTCCAAGCTCAGAATGCCCAATTCCAACAGATGTTCATGAACTTAGCCAAGGGGAAAGAAGATCTGAAAGCCTTTATCTCCAATGGGAAGAAGAAGAAGACAAAGAAACCAATCGGCATCCTTAATATGGGGAGAAGGTTCAGAGGTCTAGTCAAGCAAGCTCGAGATCTTGGTATCCCATCAAATGAAGATGACAAACAGGATGACGACGCTAAAAGTGTTAAAACTGAAAGAAGCAACCTTGGTTCTGACAAGTTTCCTGATGAAGAGGAAGATGATTACCTAGATGAGCAATATCCCCTTGCTGACGAGAAGTACAAGCTGTTAGAAGAGCGTATGAAAGTTATGGAGCTCCAAAAGGTTCCTGGATTGAACTTTGATGATTTGGGTTTGATTTCAAGAGTCTTCATTCCTACTAAATTCAAAACTCCTACCTTTGCCAAGTATGATGGCATTTCTTTCCTGAAGCCGCATTTGAGATCTTATGATCGAAAAATTCAACCACACAATGTTGACAAGAAGTTGTGGTTTCATTTCTTTCAAGAGAGCCTGTCTGGAACACAACTTGAATAGTATTATCAACTTGAAGGTGCCAATATTCATATCTTGGAAGATTTGGCTGCAGCTTTTTATAAAAAATATCAATATAATTCTGATTTGGAACCAACCCACATACAACTACAGAGTATGTCCATGGGTTCTGAGGAAGGCTTCAAAGAGTACGCATAGAAATGGAGAGATCTTGCAGGAAAATTTCAACCTCCTTTGGCTGATAGGGAATTGTTTGACATGTTCATGAATACGCTAACTGGTCCTTTCTATAATCACCTAATTGGAAGTTCTTCAGCCGGTTTCACTGAATTGATATTGACATGGGAACATGTTGAGAATGGAATCAGGAGTGGCAAAATTCAGGTGGCTACATCTTCAAATATTGTGAAGAAATTTTATAATGGTAAGAGAGAATCCAATGCTATATATATGGCCATAACAGTTGTAATAAGAGGGATCACAACCAATTTGTGGGAGCAGTGTTGATCTCTAATCCAGCACCAGTGCAACAATAACAAAATAATCAGCATAGGCAAGATGCACCTAGGAGGAATTTCACAAAGATCAACATGTCATTGTCTCAAGCGTTGCAACATACGTTGAAGGTAGATCTAATTACATTGACGGATCCTCCACAGAATACCAATACATCCTCTCCCCGTTACAATCCCAATGCAAGTGTACCTATTGATGTAAGATTGACCTAATGTGTCTAACGGTATCTTAACTACAAGTGCACAGTCTATCGCGGTAGTAATAAAAAGATGTCGAACCCACAGGGACTTCGTAATTACTCTAGTGTTATGAAACAGGTTATTTTAGCTAAGGCGAAAATTGTCACGTTTGGTTTTTAGAAGTTTAAACTAAAGGAGAAACTAAATTCAATTAAAAGAATTATAATATTAAAGTGTTCGGAGCGTAATGTTTTGAACCTATGCGAATTAAATTGTACCTAAGCATATAAAAATATTTAACTTAAATTGTTATGTAGTACTTATCAATTTAAAAACCCTCGATTCACACTCTCGTGGTCTTACCTCGGATAATACTCCTAAATCCAAATGTCTGCTCTCGCTAGCCCATAAGTGTTTAGAAAGCATCTTTTTGAAAACTAAATAAATCTAATTCGTTTTAAAGCGCTCTCGCTGTATTTAAATCGAATGCCTAACTTTAGCTATTCGGTTAAAACCTCACACTCTCGTGGTCTTGATTTCTCCCTATTTTACTTTCCTTACTCTCGTAACAAAAAGCTTAATTTTTAATTATAAAAAGTCACGGCCAGAAATTAAGTTAATTAAGGTTTTAGCTTAGAAATACATTAATTCATTCGGTTATTTCATCACACCCCAACTACGGGTATTTAGCTACTCATAATGCTCAGAATTAAAATGCGGGAAATAAAATCAGAAAACAATAACACATGCATTATAAATAAAGAACAGAAATTTAACATAAATAAATTGCAATTATATTGAATACGATAAAAAACCTGAAAAGCAATAGTAGCCTAGATCCTTCTTCCACAAGCTGGTAAGATCGGAACGTCGGAATGAAAATTAAATAAACAAAATGTTGAGGCTTGAAAGAAATCCTAACTACAATAGCAAGTTCCTGATGTTGGAAATGCTATTAAAGGTTCTGAAAGGAAAGGGAAATAACAAGAACAAAATAAAATCAGAAAATAGAATCGGGTTTTAAATCGGCAGAGCTTCCGCAAGAATTTTCCGAACTGAACTCTGTAATTTCTTCTTTTAAGTCCAAGCTATTTATAGAGAATGAATACAGTTGGGATTATATTTCACGTTGCTAGATTCTTGGCTTGCTGAGAAAAATAAGGAGAAGGTGGTCTTGGTCGTTGGAGAAAAATAAGGCACACATGCATGCTTCGTTACTTGACCACGTACTGCACGTTCAAAATAACTAATAAAATGCTTGTTACGGTCGTGGCTGGTGTTTTACGTGCAGATTCCATGAAATAGTGTGTTACGGTCGTGGCCAATACATGACAGTTGTAACACGCTTCTGAAGTGTCTTACGGTCGTGGCAAGGGTGTGACAACCGTAATAGCAGCAAATTTTGGATTTTTGACAGATTTATCTTTTCTCTTCTGGTCTTGGCCGCAATCTTGTACATTTCATGTTTCTTTCTATTTTGAGCTAAGATATGTTGTACCTGCATAAAATCATACAAAACTCGGAGTATTCGGGAGTTAATCGGGTCAATACGATATAAAGCGGTTTAATTTCATAGTAAATATATGATACGATTTCTCGTTATCAAATCCTCCCATACTTAAACCTTTTCTTGTCCTCAAGCAAATAGTCGTAAAAATCGGACAAGTGTTCGTCAGGCGCACATGCACGACATACCTTTGATTTTCGAGATAAAGCACATAAAACCAATCGTCAGTCGGCCGGTACTTGAGTAAAACATCAGTGATACGCCAATGACACAATTGAGTCGCGTATTTCCACTTTAACAAACCGCTTAATCGTTTCGTCACATTTCAACCTCGATCCTCTCGTGCTTTTTCGCCCGGTTTCATTCTGGCGCAATCACATTAAGCCCTTTGTCTTTGCACGCACGTAGTGGAGTAGCCTGTTAGTGACTTTGATCCTATTTTTTGTCACGGGGTCTGGTACACGGATATGGTTACCCTATATTTTTCCAAATCGGAGGTTGCGGGGGATCGAGCCGTAGCACGCCCTACCAAGTTCAGAACCAGATACCTCTGAACCAACCAACAATGGACTTCTTCTCTTATACTTATGTCTCGTATGCGATCTTTGTCTTTTGGCACAAGATTTTCTTTGCTTAGCATCGAGATGAGAAGGGTGTTTCATTGATTAGGCATCAAACACTTATATTCATCGGCTCCCCACGTGGTTTGTGTCCAGACGGTGCTGACTGCTAGTATAAACTACTAGGGGTTACTTCAGAACTTAAAAATCGAGGTGTACGTATAACGTTTTGTTTAGACGGGTTGCATAAGCAGGATGTTTGCGGTGTCATAATCGTATTGATTTTGTTTACTCGTTCTCGACTTCCTAACTAGGTTTCCGTTTAAGGTAGGTATGACGAGCTATGCGAACAGAGAATTTTTTTGGTATGGCTTATAATACGGGGAAAACTTGAAAAACATGAAAATATCATAAAATTACCATAAAATTACTAGAATTTGCAACATGAAGAAAATGCGAAATGAAAAGCATAGTGCCTCTCCCACACTATATCAGACATTGTCACAATGTCATGATATATGGTAGGAAGGATTACAAATAGAAAAACGGTACGGAAAGGGAAATGAATGATATACATAAACAAAAACAAAAGAAAATTACTGGTGGCCTCTGCCTCTGCTACGGGTGCGGGAGCGTCGGGTAGGTGTGGCCTCAAGGTCGGTATCATGCGAGCGAAGAGCGGTTACTTCCATCTGTAAGGCGTTAAGCTCAGATAAAGCCTCGTCCAGCTTCTCGTTGACGTTGCGCTGACCGCTCAGAATTTGGACGTTCTGTGCATATAGAGTGTCATACTGCTCCTGATGCTTCCTTTCAAGAGCTACACCCATTTGATTTTGCTGATATAGGGCTCGGAGGATGTCCTCCATAGTGATAGTAGGTGGTGCAGAAGAGGACTCAGGAATGTCGGGAGCAGGTGCTTCGCGGTCCAATTCCTCCTGGATCTCGTCAGTTGGAGCATCCGGCTGGTCATCGTGCACGGGAGCATGGTCGTCAGGGGCATCAAATACCCAATTGGCTCGGTTTTGTGGATCGATACGGCCCCTGCAAGGCAGAACAATGTTAGAATAAACAACGTTCCGGATCACTGGATTGAACTTGCCGTCGTCCCGCTCGTGAATGAGATGAGCAGATTTACAATGGTCCAAGGTGAGCAAAACCGGTGCTCTGGAGGGCAGATGGGCAAGGGTGTCGCCATGATTCAAAGCCAAGGCAATAGAAGTGACAAGCCCTCCGAAGTAGAAAGGTTTGCCGCCTCGAGTGCAAATGGAATGAATATGGGCCAAGATGAAGGGTGCGGCGTTGATTTTCTGATCGGTGAACGCGCAGTGCATGAAGAATAGCTCTTTGGAGTTGAGCTTATGGTTACTGTCCCTTGCGAAAATGGTGTTGCACAGGATGCGATGGAAATAGAGAATGGCGGGATTGTGAATTTGTGTGGCATTGAGGTGATCGTAGGAGCTAGCATGGTTGTTGGTCAGGCTATGCCATAGATTAAAGGATTCCTCATGGAAGGTGTCCGGTACACGGAGGTGAGCACCTTAATCAGTACAGAAGTCAAGTAATCGACCGAATGCATTCTGAGA
Source organism: Vicia faba (assembly GCA_948472305.1). Lineage (NCBI taxonomy): Eukaryota > Viridiplantae > Streptophyta > Magnoliopsida > Fabales > Fabaceae > Vicia > Vicia faba. Next base: position 423,979,141 of record OX451739.1, on the reverse strand, counting down.
GAAGTCGTATTCGGTTCCGAAAATGCGAAACCTTACCGCACCAGTAAGTTGATTTGTTGGACCATTAGGAGTGATGTAGCAGAAGGAACTGAGACTCTCGAGAGTGAGATTCTCGTACGTGGGTTGGGGCTGGCTATAGAGGGTCCAAAGGTTGACATTTTGAAGGAGATGTTGGACACTTTAAAGCAATCCAAGGTCTCTGAGGCAGTCAATGTCGACGTACCTAGTGGGATGGAGGCCTCGGCGTTGAAACTTCAAGAACTTTGTGCGTTGGGTTTCACCTTGTTCACCATCGCGTAAGTGGATGCCTGGAATTTGCTGGTTTACGTTTGCCATTTTTGCGTGCAATAGTGTTAGAGAGAGTGGGTTGTGGGTTGGAATTGGTGAGGGATACGGTTTATGAGAGGTATATATAATGAGGGAAAGTAATGGGAAGTTTGAAAATTAGTGGAGAATAATGGTGAGTTAAGTGGTGTGAATGGGGATTGATGGAGGTAGTGAGACGGTTTTAAAGTAGTGGAGGAAGAGGGAAAGGTTGAAGAAGAAGAGCTTCTGTCTGCTATAGGGGTTACTGATATAACCCGTGTTACGGTCGTAACACAGGCATGACGGTCGTAACACGCTAAAAGGCGTGTGACGATCGTCAGAGGGTTGTGACGGTCGTAACATCAGCAAAATATGTGAATTTTAGCAGACAGTTCTGTACCAATTCTGCAACATCCTATCTTTACACAGAGGCATTTCAATAGCAGTATACATTCAGTGTTATACCAAGCAAATGCAAATATATATATTCCAAAACATCAAAACATCAATCGATCAGAGCAAAGCTCGCAATTTTATGTATAGCATTATAATTGGCATAGATGAAACTAGCAAATGAATATTAAATAACTGAAACTTTGATTCCATAAAGTTGCTTGTTCAACACCAGAAATTCAAAAACTACATAAAAGTAAATTTGTTCCAAATTAAAACGAAACTGAAAATATGCGAAAATGGGAAACTTCCTAGAAACAAAACAAAAGGAAATATAAAACTAGAGCTGCTTTTTATGAGTTCATCCAAGCTTTGCTTTTATGTCTTCGAGTGTATTATGAATGTGATAAAATTGCTCCATGGTTATGTCAGTTAATCCGATTATCTCCAAACGCATGCTTTTTATTTTATCTTTTATTCCATTAATGTTAGTCTGGTAGGTATCAAGTGTGGTAACAATTTTATTCAGATTATCAGTGTAATCCTTCTTGGTTGTTTCAAAGGCTTCATCAGCCTCTGCCATGTTGAAGTTTTCGTAGTAACCAGGAGGAGTCTCAGGGTCACCCATGTCGAGCATAACATCATCATAAATTTGATAATCTTGTGGTGTCTCAGGTGTAGGAGGGTGGTCGGGTGGGTTTAGCTCATAAAGCCAGTTATCACGGTTATGGACACTTACTTTGTTATGGTTTGGAAGGGTGAATAGGTTTACAACTTCATCTCTTATCAAATACTCATAAGGTGGATGATCATGGTTTGCTATTATACGGCGGTCAAAGCAAAAATCAATATTCATAGGACGAATCGTACCAAAATGTGGGCACCTATTCAGCTGGTATCTAAGGCCGAGGGCATTTGCAATCATTGTGACCAGGCCACCTATGATGATTGGTTCATCAGGGTTATCGATAATGCGGTAAAAGGTTTGCATTAGGAATGGCACGGCATTAACGAGTTGGCCTTGGTTCATACAATATAGTAAAAATATCTCGTCCTTAGACACTGTAGTACGGTTCTCCTCTTTCCCGAATACAGTGTGGGCTAGAATCTTATGAAAATAGCAGATAGCAGGGTTATGTATCTCATCATTATCCATGTTATCCGGATCAGGGTGATAATTACCAGTTAAAGTCCCCCAAAAGTAATCTAGCTCAATATCCATCAGTTCAACTTGGGTAGTAGAGTAAGCAAAAGGGCCGCTAGGGAATCCTAACAGGTCAGCTAGTTCCTTATGAGTGTAAACAAAATCAATGCCAAAGAGACGGAAACTTATAAATCCTTTTCGGGTTCCTTTTCCATGTTCGGGTATATGGACTAGTGAGCTTAGAAATTCAAAGGTGAGCTCACGGTAAGTGACAAACCTATTCTTAATGTGGGCTTTTTCCCACCCCAGCTGGTTAAACAAGTACAGAATACTATCTAATATACCTAAAGCATTCATAGTGGGTTCATCATAATAAAGTGTCATACCAATGTTTCTTTTTGATAATTCCTCGAATTTTCTCTTTTGGTTTCTACCCCTAAAGGTGGTTTCCAAGAAATTATGTGGTTTTGGTTCCATGGTTAGTGTTAGTCAGGGAAACAAGTCAGGAGAGAAGGTAGAAGAGAAACAAAAACTTTTCAGAAATCCTGTGGCAATTAAAATTATTTTGAAATCAGCAGTAGTTTTATGAAAATTATAACAAAAGAAAGAAAATGAAAAATAAAACTTAAATAGGAATAAATGCAAAAACGAAAAGTATAATAAATAAATAAATAGAAACAAATAACAATTAACAAATAAGTGGGTTGCCTCCCACTAAGCGCTGTTTTTAACGTCAAAAGCCTGACATAGTGCCTAGCAGCAGATTATTCGGGTGAAATATTGGGCAATTCTAAAAGTCTTAGACTATTCGTATAGTCTCTACTTTCAATGTTATTGTATTGTTTTAACCGCTGCCCGTTTACTGTAAACGGGTCAGTATTTCTACCCTTAATTTCTATTGCTCCGCTAGGGAACACTTTTGTAATTTCATACGGACCTGACCATCTAGATTTTAATTTACCAGGGAAGAGCCTAAGTCTTGAGTTAAATAATAGTACGACATCTCCCACACTAAATTCTTTCCTAGATAAACGCTTATCATGCCATTTTTTAGTTCTCTCTTTGTATATTTTAGCATTCTCATAAGCATCTAATCTTAATTCTTCTAATTCATTTAAATCCAGGACTCGTTTTTCTCCCGCAGCAGTGTAGTTCAAGTTGAGCGTTTTAATTGCCCAATACGCTTTGTGTTCCAATTCTACTGGGAGGTGACAGGATTTTCCGTAGACGAGCTTGAAGGGTGTAGTTCCTATAGGGGTCTTGTAGGCCGTCCTATAGGCCCATAAAGCTTCGTTGAGCTTTGATGACCAATCTTTCCTGGATATGGCTACAGTTTTTTCTAAGATCTGCTTAATTTCTCTGTTTGAGACTTCGACTTGTCCACTGGTTTGTGGGTGGTATGGTGTCGCTATATGATGTTTCACTCCATACTTAAATAGTAATTTGTCGAATATCTTTGAGATGAAATGGGAGCCACCGTCACTAATGACGAGTCTCGGTACACCGAATCTTGGAAAGATTATGTTTCTAAAGAGTTTGATTACCACTCGTGTGTCATTTGTAGGAGAGGCTATGGCCTCGATCCATTTTGAAACATAATCGACCGCGACGAGTATATATTTGTTTCCAAAAGAAGATGGGAAGGGTCCCATGAAATTAATTCCCCATACGTCGAAGATTTCTACCTCTAGGATTCCTCTTTGAGGCATTTCATCGCGTCTTGAAATATTACCGGTGCGTTGACACCGATCGCAATTTCTAACAGCGATGTGGACATCTTTCCATAGATTAGGCCAGAATAGGCCGGCTTGTAGGATCTTTGCACAAGTTTTGGAAGTTCTTGCGTGTCCCCTGTAAGGAGATGAATGACAGTGGGAAATGACATCTTCTATCTCTTCTTCGGGTATGCATCGACGGAAGATTCCGTCTGGTCCTCTTTTAAACAATAAGGGTTCGTTCCAATAGTAGTATTTGAGATCGTGGAAGAATTTCTTTTTCTGTTGGTAGGTAAGGTCTTGTGGGAGCGCGTTTGCCGCTAAATAGTTAACTATGTCGGCATACCATGGCAGTCCCATGGTTGCATGGATTGCTTTTACGGCTTCCTTGGGTTTTGGTTCGTTTAGGTTTAACTGAGCCAGGTCGCTCCTTATTTGGGCTATCAGTTGTTCATATGGAAAATCGTCGTTAATCGGCACTTGTTCGGGTTTTATATCTTCCAATCTTGACAAGTGATCCGCTACGACGTTTTCGGTCCCTTTTTTATCCTTAATCTCTAAGTCAAATTCTTGCAAAATTAGGATCCATCTGAGGAGCCTTGGTTTTGCATCTTTCTTATTTAATAGATATCTTATAGCAGCGTGGTCCGTCTAGATGATGATTTTCTCTCCTACTAGATAGGAACGGAATTTGTCAAGCGCGAAGACGACTGCTAACAGCTCTTTCTCAGTCGTGGAGTAGTTCATTTGGGCTGGGTCTAGCGTTTTACTAGCGTAGTAAATGGAGTGTAGTTTCTTGTCCTTCCTTTGTCCAAGAACTGCGCCTACGGCGTAATCACTCGCGTCGCACATGATTTCGAACGGTAAATTCCAATCGGGTGGTTGCATGATTGGTGCGGTGATAAGGGCTGATTTTAGAGTTTCAAACGCTTTATGACAATAATCGTCGAATACGAACTCAGCGTCTTTCATTAACAGACCGGTAAGTGGTTTAGTAATTTTTGAGAAATCTTTAATGAATCGCCGGTAAAAACCGGCGTGTCCTAAAAAGCTTTGTATTTCTCTAACGGTCTTAGGTGGTCGAAGTTCTTTTATGACTTCTATTTTGGCTTTGTCAACTTCAATCCCTTTATTGGATATGACATGTCCTAGCACGATTCCTTCTTTGACCATGAAATGACATTTTTCCCAATTGAGCACGAGGTTTACTTTTATACATCTTTCTAAGACTTTCTCTAGGTTTGATAGGCATCCTTCGAAACTTTCCCCGCACACTGAGAAATCATCCATGAACACTTCCATGATGTTGTCTATAAAATCTGCAAAGATTGACATCATACATCGTTGGAAGGTCGCTGGGGCATTACACAATCCGAAAGGCATTCGTCTATATGCGAACGTTCCATACGGACACGTGAAAGTAGTCTTTTCTTGATCGTCTGGGTGAATGGGAATTTGAAAGAATCCGGAGTAACCGTTTAGATAGCAGAAATAGAAATGTTTGGCTAACCGTTCTAGCATTTGGTCTATGAAGGGTAGAGGAAAATGGTCTTTACGAGTGGATTTGTTTAGTTTTCTATAATCTATACACACTCTATGTCCATTGACTACTCTTTGCGTTATTGGTTCGCCTTTTGCGTTCTTAACAACGGTGATACCTCCTTTCTTGGGCACCACGTGTACTGGGCTCACCCACTTACTATCAGAGATCGGGTATATGATTCCAGCTTCCATAAGCTTTGTAATTTCATCTCTGACTACAGTGCTAAGAATCGGGTTAATCCTTCTTTGAGGTTCTCTAGAGGTTTTACAATTCTCTTCTAGCATAATACGGTGCATACAAATTGAAGGACATATTCCTTTCAAATCAGATATGTTATAACCTAGTGCGGTTGGGTACCTCCTTAGGACGTCTAAATTTTTTCAGTTTCGAGCTTCCTAAGTTGGAGTTTACTATTACTGGTCGCGTGTGTTCGGTATCAAGGAATTCGTATCTTAGATTCTTAGGTAAGATTTTCAATTCTACACTGGGGTGCTAAGCTTTCGTTTAGACTGTCATCGTTTTCGAATATTGGAGGGGTTTGGATTTCCATTATCTCAGAATATTTAGTCTGTTCTACTTCTATCTCTCTTACGCACTCGTCTATGACATCTAGAAGATAGCATGTGTCGTTCATGGCTGGTGCTTGTAAGAATTGAGTAAGGATGAATTCCACTTTTTCTTCTCCAACTTCGAATGTCAGTCTGCCCTTCTTTACATCAATTATAGCTCCAGCGGTGGCTAGGAAGGGTCTTCCTAATATGATAGGGGTAACCGAGTCCTCGGTTATGTCCATGATGATGAAATCGGTCGGGATATAGAATTGACCTATTCTAACTGGAACGTTTTCCAGTATACCTACAGGGTATTTAACTGATCGGTCAACTAATTGAACGGACATTTTCGTGGGTCTGAGTTCTCCCATCTCTAGCTTTTTGCAGATAGATAGGGGCATGACGCTAATACTTGCTCCTAAGTCACATAGAGCTTTGTCTATGACAAACTTTCCAATATTACAAGGTATAGAGAAACTACCTGGGTCTTTTAACTTAGGAGGCATATTGTTTTGAATGATCGCACTACACTCGGCAGTGAGTGTAACTGTTCCGTTATGTTCTATCTTTTTCTTGTTAGATAGAATTTCCTTGAGAAATTTAGCGTACAAGGGCATCTGAGTGATGGCTTCTGTAAAAGGTATTGTGATATTGAGTTGTTTCATAAGTTCAACGAATTTCTTGAATTGGCCCATCGTTTTGGAATTTGTAAGTCTCTGAGGATACGGAATTGGTGGTTTATAAGGTGGTGGAGGTACATAAGGCTTCTCTTGCTCCACTTCCTCTTGAGTTTCGTTTTCCTTTTCTTTTTCTTTAGGTTCATTGGCTTTTTCAGTCGGCTCGCTCTGTTTTTGGTACATGGCTAGACTTACTAGTCTTGGGTCAACAGGTCCGTCGAGTTCTTTTCCACTTCTCAGTATCACAGCATTAGCATGTCCTTTTGGGTTGGGCTATGGTTGACCAGGAAAAATTCCAGCCGGTGCTGCAGTAGGTGCTTGTTGTTGAGCTACCTGTGAAATTTGCGTCTCAAGCATCTTGTTATGGGTGGCTAAAGCATCAACTTTGCTAGTTAATTGTTTTATCTGCTCATTAGTATGTAAATTCTGATTTATAACGTCTTTATTAGTCTGAGCTTGGGAAGCAATGAAGTGTTCTATCATGATTTCTAGGTTAGATTTCCTAGGAGTATTAGGTCCATTACCAGGATGATTTGGGATAGCTTTTGGATAACCGGGTGGTGTGGCAGGAGCTTGTCCAGGTGCGTATAACGCGTTGTTACTTTTGTATGAAAAATTCGGATAATTTTTCCAACCAGGGTTATAGGTATTGCTATAAGGGTTCCCTTGTACGTAATTTGCTTGTTCAGCTGGAACTCCCGTTAGAAGTGGGCATTCTGGAGCATAATGTGATTGAAGATCACATAGATCGCAAGTTTGGACAATTGCAGCTACGGTAGCTGCAGGAGTAGTGGTAAGGTTTTCTAACTTTTGGGTAAGAGCTTCCACTTTAGCATTGACTTGGTCCAGAATATTCACTTCAGACATTCCACCTTTGGTTTGGGATTTCTCCACATTAGCTCTTTCGCTTCCCCATTGATAGTGGTTCTGGGCCATACTTTCGATAAGTGATAACGAGAAAATATATCGTATAATTACCATGCTTTTTACCGATTTTATATTTCATTAAGTCGTCTAACCCCCGATTATTCCGAGATTATTTGTCTTTTTACAGGTATAACATTTGTCAACTCAAACCAATGGAAAAGGACAACATCAAGAAGGCTAGACAATAAACAAAGAGAAAAAGAATAAAAAAATACAAAGTTTGGAATTTTGGAATAGTGACGGTCGTCACGCCCTTGTGACGGTCGTCACGCCCTTTTGACGGGCGTAACACTCCCCAACTTGGAGTAACGCTCGTCACACACCACTGACGAGCGTAATGCGCTACTTCAGCGCGTTACGACCGTCACGCACCTGTGACGACCGTCACGCGCGTGAAGGTGGACGTTATACATGCAGAGAGACGTGGGCGTTGAGGGCATACTCGTTCTCCCTCTTTCTACTGAGTCTCCTATTTTCCTGCCTCCTATTTTCCAACCACCAACTTAGTGCTCCCTATATTTTCTCAGTTGAAGACTTCATCAAGATTTGAAAACTGCTGATTTTTCCAATGCTATATATATGTGTACCAGTGCATAGTTCAAGGGTCGAAGAATTTTCTACAGACCAAATTTTTATTTTTCTGCATTATTTCTATTTCCTTGTTTTTGAGCTTTTTCTATATTACTGTAATTTCTATTTCAAGCTTTAGTCTTAGGTGTTAATTCTTCATTCAAGAATTAACACAATTTATTTACTGCAATCAAGCTTAAGGAATATTGTAACACTCCAAGGTTACCATAGCAACGTTATTTCCAGTTTTTTATTGCAATTAATATTTATTCAATTTTTATATTATGCCGATTGTTGATATGAATTATATTTTGAATTGTATTGGTATTAAATATATTATGTCTGGCTAAATGATTCGTACCGGTATGTGACTCTTAAGAACCGAAAGAATTCGGTGATACCTTGGCCAAAAATATTTATAAAACAATTTCTGGTTTCCAATTTCCAAGATTAATTTAACTATCCTTGTCACGAGAGTGAGAGGTTAATTAACACAATTTTGCCACGAGATTGGGAAATTAATTAAGGCAAGAACCTGCATGCGAGAGCTGGGGTTCAACCCAAATAGTGGTAACGAAACATTAATTTTTAAATACACGAGAGTGTTTTAATAAATTAATTAAACTCAAATTGTTTTCAAAAAGTGTTATTAAATTTAAAGTGAATCCACTAGGTTTAGTAGCATAACTTATTTCATGAACATGAGAGTGTATGTCTCAGGTTTTTAAACAATTAGTTTTTACCGAAATACTTTATAGGCCAAGCGATTCACCGAATTCCCGAAGTCCGATTATCACATACCGGTATAACTATTACTATTATTTTTAATTAAACTGTTTCCCCCAAAAAATCGAATATTCATCGCTTAGTTAAACAAAATGTAGCATTAGATCGTATGCGATTGATCCTCAGTCTCTGTGGGTTCGATAATCTTTTAAAACTAGAACGACTGAACTGTATACTTGCAGTTAGTACCCCGACAGACTCATAAAGTCTCGATCAAGTTTTTGGCGCCGTTGCCGGGGACTGATTAATCAATTAAGTACGATTCTTATGTTGTGCGTTTAGACTAGGCAACAGAAACCCTCTTTCGATTTGTATGCCAAATACTCACTCCTTAAGCGAGCCTTTGCATCTACAAAACTTATCCCAATTACTATGTATCACCCAAATTTTTTCTACAACCCCCACTCTGAGCATTTCGAGGAATCACAAGAATTCCATAAAGTCGACCTCGAAATACTATTGGAGAATCTCAATGCATCACAGACTCATTCTCATCTGAATTACCTTTCCAACCACCAATCCCAACGTTTTGAGGAATCACAAGAATATTATAATTCCAACCAAACTTATCCTCAACCAAATTTCCCCTACAATCACTACACCCAATATTTCGAGGAGACGCAAGTATCCTATAAATCCGACCTCGAAATATTAATGGGAAATTTTAATGAAATATCAATGATGACAAAGCGCTTTACGAAAACACAAAATGCGACTCTAACTCAATTTGAAGAATCAGAAGAATCGCATGATTTCGACTTCGAAACATCAATGGAGGATTCCGACGCGATGCTAATTCACTCTAGGTTAGAATCTCTGATGGAGCACTTTGTAGAGACACAAACTGTCCAGAACGAAGAGTTTAGAAAACAAAGTCTTCAAAACAGTGAAAACCTTAGGCAACTGACCACTGTGGTGGACTCGCTCGCGACCCACAACATAGCCTTAGAGACCCAAATCTCCCAGCTTGAACAAAACCCTCTAGGACCCTTCCCTGAGGAGAAATTGGATGTTGTAACAACCAGTAGTGAAAAACAAGTTGAAAATCCTAAGGAGAGCGATAATGAGGTTGAGGAGAGTGATAATGAGGTTGAGGAGAGTGACGATGTGGATGAGGAGAGTTCTGACGAGGAAAGAGTAAAGATTAAGAAATATCCTCCAACACCATCTAAAAGGGAGGTTGTAGAAGAGGTAGAAAAGGGAGCACCTACTGTTATGCCTCACCCCTATACCCCACCGTTTCCTTTCTCGAAAAGTTTTATGGAAGCTCAGATAGACTCCAAATCTAAAACGTATGTGGAGGTATTGGAAAATATCCACACTAAGGCACCCTTGTTGGAAGTCTTGCATAAAAAGAGAAAATTAGAGGACCGTGAAACTAGGGATATAATTACTATTAAGAAGGTAAGGTTAACCTTTGAGGTGGTGGATGAAATCACTAAGCCCAAACTTGAAAAGTTAATACTTAGGATAGATCCAGAACCACCACCACAAGTTCAGAAGAATGAACCACCCCACAGAAGAAAGAAAAGAAAAGGTGAGGGATATGTGAGATGGCTTGATAAGTGGCCATGGAAAATGACAACTACTAAAAGTTCAACCGAGGAGTCATCCTCGAGAGAACCACCATGAGTGCTTGCACTCCTGTTCGTCAGGCTTATGACGTTAAACAAAGTGCTGCGTGGGAGGAGACCCATCTGTTTGTTTTTGTCTTTAACTTTTTATTCCGTTTCTATATTCGTTTTCTTTTAAAGCATTATTTTCATTTTTTTTCTTTTTCATCTTTTCTATAAAAAAAAATTATACAACTGCTGCTGATTTTCAATAAACTTTACAGGTTTTCTGAAAAAGTCTTTTTCTATCCTACCTTCTCCCCTGATTTGCTTTCCCCATTTGCTATTTACTATGGAAACCACTTTTAGAGGCAGAAACCAAATGAGGAGGTTTGAGGAATTATCACACAGAAATATTGGTATGACCTTATATTATGATGAACCACCAATGGACACTTTAGGCATTAAGGATATTGTCTATTATCTGTTTAGCCAGCTGGGGTGGAAAAAGCCCACATTAAATCTAGGTTTGTTACATACCGCGAGCTCACCCTTGAGTTTCTGAGCTCTTTAGTTCATATACCCGAGCGCGGTTTCGGAACTAGAAAGGGATTTATAGCCTTCAGGTTGTTTGGTATTGAATTTGCTTATACCCATAAGGAATTAGCCAACCTTCTAGGATTCCCTTGCGAACCTTTTGCATTTTCTACCACCCAGGCATAGTTAATGGATTTTGAGCTAGACTATTTTTGGGGGACTTTAATAGGAAATTACCACCCTGAGCCAGATAGCATGGATAATAATGAAATACACAACCCCGCTATCCGCTATTTCCATATGATTCTAGCACATACCATTTTCGGAAAAGAACAGAACCGCACTGCCGTATCTAAAGATGAGATTTTTTGCTGCAGTGCATGACCCAAGGCCGACCTGTAAATGCAGTGCCATTCTTGATGCAGACATTTACCCGCATTGCTGAGAACCCTAGCGAGCTAATCATCATAGGAGGCCTTGTTACCATGATTGCTAACGCCCTCGGACTTAGATACCAGCTACATAGGTGCACACAATTTGTTTCAATCCACCCTATAAACATTGATTTTTGTTTCCACCTACGAATAATAGGTAATCTAGGTCCTGCACCCTTCGATTACTTGATAAGGGACTAAGTAGTCACAGTATTTACACTTCCTAACCATGCCAAAACAAGTGCCCAAAATCACGACAATTGGCTATAGGAGCTTAACCCTCCCGACCACCTTTCGACACCTGAGACACCCCAATCCTACCAAGTTTATGATACCACAATGTCTGATGAGAGTGACCCCGAGATCCCTCCTGGTTACCATGATGGTAACAACATCGTAGAGGAAGTTGATGCCCCTGCAATAACAAAAGGGGAATATGCTGAAAAATTTGAATAAAATCTTTTCTACACTGGATGTTTATCAGACGGACATCAATGGAATCAAGAACGAGTTGAAGGGTATGCGTATGGACGTGATAAGCTTAACTGATATAACTGTGGAACAGTTTTATCACATACATGCAGCTTTCGAAGACTTGAAGACGCGACGGGGATGAAGCAGCAGAATCAGCACTTATCTTTACCTTGTGTTTTATGTTTCTAGGCAGTTTATGATTTCATTTTAAACAAGTCTACTTTTTACAGTTTTTAAATGAGCGCAGCACTTGAAAGAAGACAGCAGGAGCAATATGAGTATCTGTGCGCTCAAAACGCTCAGATCTTGACTGGGCAGCGCAACATGAATGAGAGGTTAGATGAGGCCCTGTCAGAGCTTAATGCCTTAAGGATGGACGTCAGCACCCTTGGTTTCCAAGATACTGACACATAAGCCACTCCTACCAGACGCTCTCGCACCCGGAGTAGAGGACGTGGTCACCAGTAGTTTTTCTTTATTTTCTATGTAGTTTACTTTTTTCTGTTTCATTTCCTTTCTGTTTGTTTTTGTAATTGTACTTCCCCGCCTATATACCGCAACATTGAGGACAATGTCGGATTTAGTGTGGGAGAGGTACCTTTCCATCTTTTATAAACTAGTAAATTTTTACGATATGTCTCGATTCAAATTCTTCGCTTTATTTAGCCATACCAAAAAAATTTATCTTCGCATTAGCCCGACATACCTATTTTAATGAAATCCCAGTTGAGGAAGCCGAAAACGACATAACAAGATTGATACGCTTATGACACTGTAGACTTCCTATTTACTCGATCCTTTTCAATAACCATTATACCGACATCTAGAGTTTTTAGTTCTATAGTAACCCCTAGTAGTTTATACTAGCAGTCAGCACCGTCTTGACACAAACCACATGGAGAATCGATGAATATAAGTGTTTGACGCCTGATTCTAAAAATATCCTTCCTATCTCGCTGCTAAAAGAAAAGAAATTTTGTGCACCAAAATATACGGTCACATATAAGAGCTGAGCAAATAATGAAGGAATCCAGTGTTGGTTGGTTCAGAGGTATCTGGTTCTGAACTCGGTAGGGCGTGCTACGGCCCGATCCCCCACAACCTCCAACTTGGATAACATATGTAGGGTTGCCACATTTATGTACCAAACCCCGTGCTAAAAGGATCAAAGTCACTAACCGGTTACTCCACTACGTGCATGCTAAGACAAAGGGTTTAATGTGATTGCGCCAGAACGAAACCGGGTGAAATAGATACGAGGAACTCTGGGCAGAATTATAACGGAACTGTTGGATAGCTCGTTTTAAATGGAAGCCTACGACTAAGCTTATTGCTTGTGTCATTAGCGTATCTTTAGTGTTTCAGTCAAGTATTGGCCGAAACGATGAGGATTTCCCGAAATTGCTTTAAAAAATCCAAGGTATGTCATGCTTATGCGCTTGACAAAACTTGTCCGACCTTTCGAATGATTATTTGCTTGAGGACAAGCAAAGGTTTAAGTATGGGGGAATTTGATAACGAGAAAATATATCGTATAATTACCATGCTTTTTACCGATTTTATATTTCATTAAGTCGTATAACCCCCGATTATTCCGAGATTATTTGTCTTTTTACAGGTATAACATTTGTCAACTCAAACCAATGGAAAAGGACAACATGAAGAAGGCTAGACAATAAACAAAGAGAAAAAGAATAAAAAAATACAAAGTTTGGAATTTTGGAATAGTGACGGTCGTCACGCCCTTGTGACGGGCGTAACACTCCCCAACTTGGAGTAACGCTCGTCAATAAGTTGATTTGCTTCGGCATATGGTTTATCCATCAGTGCGCCACCAGCAGCGGCGTCTATAGTCAATCTTGTGTTATACAAGAGACCGTTATAAAACGTATGAATGATTAGCCATTCTTCTAAACCATGATGAGGACAGAGTCTAATCATATCCTTGTAATGTTCCCATGCTTCGAAAAGTGATTCGTTATCTTTTTGTCTAAAACCATTGATGTTAGCTCTAAGCATAGCAGTTTTGCTTGGTGGGAAATATCTAGCCAAGAAGACTTTCTTCAATTCATCCCATGTGGTGATTGAATTTGAAGGAAGAGATTAGAGCCAGGCTCGGGCTCTGTCTCTTAAAGAAAAAGGAAACAGACACAATCGTATCGCCTCGGGGTTTACACCATTCGCTTTTACAGTGTCTGCGTACTGCACAAACATTGACAAATGTAGGTTAGGGTCGTTAGTAGGAGATCCAGAAAATTGGTTCTGCTGAACGGCGGATAAAAGCGAAGGTTTCAGCTCGAAATCGTTTCGAACAATAGCAGGAGCGATAATGTTGTTGTGAGGTTCCGCTTGCGAAGGAATTGCGTAGTCCTTAAGAGCGTGAGGCGGATTTGGTACGTCAGCCATTGTCGATTCTTCGATAAATTCTGGTAACGGGATATCAGGAACTTTAGTCGGAGGAAGATTGTTGAGAGATCGGTATTCTTGAATTCGGCGTCTTAATCTTAAATAACGCTCGATATCGTTAATTTGTAGATGCAAAGGCTCGCTTCGAGAACGAGTGTTTGGCATACAACAGAGGGAAATATAAAAAGTTGCCCTAGTCTAGACAGCGTTGTTTTTAGAATACACTAGTGACTAAACTAAAGTCCCCAGAAACGGCGCCAAAAACTTGATGTGCGATTGACCTAATGTGTCTAACGGTATCTTAACTACAAGTGCACAGTCTATCGCGGTAGTAATAAAAAGATGTCGAACCCACAGGGACTTCGTAATCACTCAAGTGTTATGAAACAGGTTAGTTTAGCTAAGGCGGAAATTGTCACGTTTGGTTTTTAGAAGTTTAAACTAAAGGAGAAACTAAATTCAATTAAAAGAATTATAATATTAAAGTGGTCGGAGCGTAATTTTTTGAACCTATGCGAATTAAATTGTACCTAAGCATATAAAAATATTTAACTTAAATTGTTCTGTAGTACTTATCAGTTTAAAAACCCTCGATTCACACTCTCGTGGTCTTACCTCAGATCATACTCCTAAAGCCAAATGTCTGCTCTCGCTAGCCCATTAGTGTTTAGAAAGCATCTTTTTGAAAACTAAATAAATCTAATTCGTTTTAAAGCACTCTCGATGTATTTAAATCGAATGCCTAACTTTAGCTATCCGATTAAAACCTCACACTCTCGTGGTCTTGATTTCTCCCTATTTTACTTTCCTTACTCTCGTAACAAAAATCTTAATTTTTAATTATAAAAAGTCACGGCCAGAAATTAAGTTAATTAAGGTTTTAGCTTAGAAATACATTAATTCATTCGGTTATTTCATCACACCCCGACTACGGGTATTTAGCTACTCATAATGCTCGGAATTAAAATGCCGGAAATAAAATCAGAAAACAATAACACATGCATTATAAATAAAGAACAGAAATTTAACATAAATAAATTGCAATTATATTGAATACGATAAAAAACCTGAAAAGCAATAGTATCCTAGATCCTTCTTCCACAAGCCGGTAAGATCGGAACGTCGGAATGAAAATTAAATAAACAAAATGCTGAGGCTTGAAAGAAATCCTAACTACAATAGCAATTTCCTGATGTTGGAAATGCTATTAAAGGTTCTGAAAGGAAAGGGAAATAACAAGAACAAAATAAAATCGGAAAATAGAATCGAGTTTTAAATCGGCAGAGCTTCCGCAAGAATTTTCTGAACTGAACTCTGTAATTTCTTCTTTTAAGTCCAAGCTATTTATAGAGAATGAATACAGTTGGGATTATATTTCACGTTGCTAGATTCTTGGCTTGCTGAGAAAAATAAGGAGAAGGTGGTCTTGGTCATTGGAGAAAAATAAGGCACACATGCATGCTTCGTTACTTGACCACGTACTGCACGTTCAAAATAACTAATAAAATGCTTGTTACGGTCGTGGCTGGTGTGTTATGTGCAGATTCCATGAAATAGCATGTTACGGTCGTGGCCAATGCATGACGGTCGTAACACGCTTCTGAAGTGTCTTACGGTCGTGGCAAGGGTGTGACGACCGTAATAGCAGCAAATTTTGGATTTTTGACAGATTTATCTTTTCTCTTCTGGTCTTGGCCGCAATCTTGTACATTTCATGTTTCTTTCTAGTTTGAGCTAAGATATGTTGTACCTGCATAAAATCATACAAAACTCGGAGTATTCGGGAGTTAATCGGGTCAATACGATATAAAGTGGTTTAATTTCATAGTAAATATATGATACGATTTCTCATTATCACCTATCACTCCAATAGTCCCAGACATGACACTAACAATTGTTGGGCTCTGAAGAATAAGATCCAAGACATGATTGGTGCTAAGGAGATTGAATTTGATCCTCCTGAGACTCCTAATGTGATTATTGCACCTATGCCTAATCACGACAAGGTTGTTAATGTTATTGATGATGTTTCTTATGTTCCTACTATTAATGACTTGACTACTCATCTGATGATTCTCAAGAAGAAGTTGCTTCAAGCCGGTTTATTTTCGGGTTACGTTGAAAACTGCTACTATTATGCATACCAATCCAACAGTTATGCTCTGTTGAAAGAAGGTATTCAGTGTTTGATGGATGACCGTGTGGTTCTATTTGAGAATATTCCTTTTGAGAAGACTCCTTATGTGTAGAGTATGTCCCAAGACCTGAAGCTAGAAGATGTGTCTATAATTTCTGGTACTCCTGTAAGGATCACTTCTAAGGGTCCTCTGAAGATTAATGTTGAACCTAGGTTGCTACTCTGATTATTACTGCACCTGGGCCAATTCCATACTCCTTTTATAAGGCCATCCCTTGGAATTGCAGAGCTGATGTCTACTACCATGGCATCAAGCAAGAACCATTCACTGTCGAAGATGAAATTACTAAAGTTAATGATCCCAACATTAGCAATATTGCTAGGACTAGTAAGGTTACCGGAAGTGGAAGGGTTTCCTCTCCAGAGATCTCTCTGAAAGTTGTTGCTACACCAATTTGTATCACTACTACTAAATCAACTACTGAGACTCAAGGTAAATAACATATGACTGAGTCGGCCTAGACTGAGGCACTAAAAGAGATCACTGTTGAAGACACCTCCAAGCAAGAGATGGAGGAAATACTGAAGATTATCCGAAAGAGTGACTACAAGATTTTTGAACAGTTGGGGAAGACACCCTCTAAAATATATATGTTATCTCTATTGTTGTGCTATGAAGCCCATGCTCAGGGTTTGGTAAAATTTTTGAAATCTGGTCATGTACCGCAACAAATACTTATTGATCAGTTTGAAAATCATGTTACTAGCCTGGCAACTGATAATGGGTTGGGTTTTTTTGATGCAAACCTAACTCTCGTAGGAAGGAATCATAATAAGGCCTTGCATGTCTCTATTGAGTTTATGGGGCACTACCTTATCTCATGTGTTGGTGGACACAGGTTCCTCATTGAATGTATTGCCAAAAGTTGCTTTAGATAGACTTGACAACGAAGGGATTGTGATAAAAACCAGTGACATTAAGGTAAGAGCTTTTGATGGTTCAAAGAGAATGGTGCATGGAGAGGTTGATCTTCCAATCAAAGTGGGATCCCAGGTCTTCGACTCTACTTTTTATGTGATGGACATTCGTCCATCCTATTCTTGTTTGCTTGGATGCCCTTGGATTCATGGGGCAGGTGTTGTTACTTCTACCTTACATCAAAAGTTGAAGTATCCCGTGAAAGAAAAGATCGTTACAGTTCACAACGAAGAAGAATACATGGTGAGCCACTTAAACTCCTTAAAGTATGTTGAGATGGATGGTGAATTCATCGAGACTCCTTACCAGACCTTTGAAGTTATTCCTCAGACAACCCCTGGTTATAAAGCTGCTCCTGTTGTTCCTAAGGTTACCAAGATTCCACCAAAAATGGCTTCTCTGAAAGACATTAAGGTTGTGGTTGAAGAAGGTGATTTCAATATTTGGGGTCAACTCCCCGATATTCCTTACAAGTCCGAAAAATTCGGTTTGGGTTTCACCTCACAGGCTTAGAGGGATGTTTGTCGTGCTTGTTTTAATTATGGTAGACCACCATTCCGAATCAAAAACAATGGAGTTCACAACAATCAAGTCAACTTTGTGGAAGACACTGATAGTGACTGCAACATAGATAGTTGGATCTTCCCTACTACCGGTAGTGGGCTCAATGATTGGAAGACTGGAGATTTTTATACCAGTCTTCTTTAGTTAGGAAAAAATTCTATTTTCTGTTTTCTTACTTTCAATTATTTTTGGTTATGTAATTTAAACAATAACTTTAGGCCTTGTGCTTTATCGGGACACAATGGTCAATTTGTTAGGGTTGTCATTATTCATCAGAATCTTTTCATTTAATATATCATTGGACTTTTGAATTCAAATTTCGTGCTCTTTGTTTTTATTTTACTTTATTGCTTTCAAAATAGCTATGTGTTTTTACACACACCCACACAACAAATTGCAGATCCATATCCACCCTGGTTCCTGTTGATAACAATTTTGCTATTGCCAATTATGACTTCAAAAATCCAATCTACCAAGTCCAGGATGAAGGTGAGGAAGATTATAAAATACCTGGAGAGCTTGCTAGGCTGTTAATGCAAGAAGAAAGAGCCATATGACCGCATGAAGAGCCAGTCGAGGTTGTGAACTTGGGTACAGAAGAGGACAATAAAGTGGTTAAGATAGGTGCCAACCTAGAATACAGTGTCAAAGAGAGATTAATCCATATGTTACGTGACTATGTTGAGATCTTTGCTTGGTCGTACGAAGACATGCCAGGGCTTAAAATTAAAATTTGGGTTCACCATCTACCGATCAAGGAAGGTTGTCCTCCTATAAAGCAGAAGGTCCGTCGTATGTGTCCCGAGATGTCTGAAAAGATCAAAGCTAAGGTTATGATGCAGTTCAATGCAGGTTTCTTAGTTGTTACGTCCTATCCATAGTGGGTTGAAAATATGGTGTCGATACCTAAGAAGGACGGTAAGGTGCGTATGTGTATAGACTATAGGGATTTGAATAGGGCAAGCCCCCAAATATGACTTTACGCTTCCACATATTGATGTTCTGGTTGACAACACCGCTCAGCATAAAGTATTTTCCTTCATGGGTGGTTTCTTTGGTTATAATCAAATAAGATAATGCCTGAGGACATTGAGAAGACTACTTTTGTCACACAGTGGGGCACTTTATGTTATAAAGTTATGCCTTTTGGTTTGAATAACGTTAGTGCAACATATTAGTGTTCTATGGTAGCTTTGTTCTATGATATGATTCATCATGAGATGGAGGTTTATGTTGATGACATGATAACTAGATCCCAGACTGAAGAAGAACCCCTTGACCACCTGCACAAGTTGTTTGAGAGATTGAAGAAGTACAAATTGAGTTTGAATGCAAAATAGTGCACCTTTGGGGTAAGATCCGGTAAACTCCTAGATTTTATTGTCAGTGGTAAAGGTATTAAAGTGGATCCTGCCAAGGTCAAAGCCATTCAAGAAATTCCAGCTCCCCATACTGAGAAGGAATTCAGAGGTTTCCTGGGACGATTGAACTATATTTTTAGATTTATTTCCCATTTGACTGCTACTTGTGAGCCAATCTTCAAGTTACTAAAGAAAGATCAAGTAGGGAAGTGGAACGATGATTGTCAGATATCCTTCGACAAAAACAAGGAGTATCTCTAGGAACCTATGATTCTAATGCCACTGGTTGAAGGAATACCTCTGATCATGTACCTGATAGTATTAGAGAACTCAATGGGATGTGTATTGAGGCAGCATGGCGAGTCTGGTCAAAAAGAGCATGCAATATACTACCTTAGAAAAAAGTTTACGGACTGTGAAACAAGATACTCACTGCTCGAGAAAACTAGCTACGCGTTGGCATGGGCTACTCGTCGACTAAGACAGTATATGTTGACTCATACTACTTTGTCGATCTCTAATATGGATCCGATAAAATACATATTCGAGAAACCCGCTCTCTCTAGAAGAATAGCAAGATGGCAAATGGTCTTGATAGAATACGACATTCAGTACATTACTCAGGAAGTAATAAAAGGAAGTGTATTGACAGATCATTTGGCTCATCAAGTTGTGGAAAACTATCAGTCTATGAATTTTGAGTTCCCGGATGAGAATATCATGTTAGTTATTGATTATGAAGAACCTGGACCGTGTGAAGGACCTGAACCGGGATCCCGATGGACTATGGTTTTCGATGGAGCTTCCAACGTGCTTGGTAATGGGATTGGTGTTGTGATTGTCTCTTCCAAGGGCTGCCATACACCCTTCACCGCCAAATTATGTTTTGACTGTACCAACAATATGGCCGAGTACGAAGCATGCATCATGGGTATCAAAGGTGCCATCAATATGAGGATTAAATTATTGAATTTATATGGGGACTCAGCCCTAATGATCATTCAGATTAAGAGAGAATGGGATATGAAGCAACCAAATCTCATTCCTTATCAGGAGCATGTGTTGACATTAATTTCGTACTTCAAAGAAATACTTTTGAACACATTCCACAAGAAGAGAATCAGTTGGCAGACGCACTAGCTACCATGTCATATATGTTCAAAGTCAGGTGGGATAATGAAGATCCTCGAATTACTATTGAAAGACTAGACAAACCGGTGCATTGTTACGAAGTTGATACTGATGAAGTAGAGGAAAAGCCTTGGTACCACGAAGTAAAAATATACCTTGAGACTCAAGAGTATCCTCAAGAGGCATCTATCAATGATAAGAAATTTCTAAAGAGATTCTCCGCCAAGTTCTTTCTAAGCAACAGAATCTTGTACTAGCGCAATCACGATTCGACTTTGCTTCGCTGTATAGACAAGAAGGTAGCTGAGAAGATTATGGAAGACATGCACGAAGGGTTCTTTGGTACTTACTCTAGTGGACACACAATGGCTAAGAAAATACTGAGAACGGGTTATTATTGGTCTACCATGGAAACCGATTCCCACCATCATTCCAGAACTTGTCACAAATGCCAGATTTATGCTGACAAAGTACATGTGCCTCCGGTTCCTTTGAATTTCTTGACTTCTCCTTGGCCGTTTGCAATGTGGGGCATTGATGTGATTGGAGAGATTAAGCCTACTGCTTCCAATGGGAATCCTTTCATTCTTGTCGCTATTTATTACTTCATGAAGTGGGTAGAGGCAGCCTCATTTGCCTTTGTTACCAAGAATGGTGTAGCTCGGTTCATTAAGCATAACCTTATATGTCGGTATGGCATACCTGAAAGGATCATCACGGGAAATGGTACCAATTTTAACAATACTATGATCATGGAACTCTGCATGCAGTTCAAGATTAAGCACCACAATTCTTCTCCATATCGACCAAAGATGAATGGCACAGTGGAAGCCGCCAACAAGAATATCAATAAGATTTTGCAGAAGATGATAATGACATACAAAGATTATCATGAAATGCCACCATTCTCTCTTCATGGTTATCACACTTTAGTATGTATATCAACTGGGGCAACCCCATTCTCTCTAGTCTATGGTATGGAGGCTGTCTTACCTGTCGAAGTCTAGATTCCTTCCCTAAGAATTATGAAAGACGCAAGTTTAGATGAAGAGGAAAGGATTCAGACTAGACTTAACCATATAAATTTGATTGATGAAAAAAGGCTTGCGACTGTTTGTCATGGTAAGATATATCAGAAACGCATGATCAAGGCCTTTAATAAGAAAGTCAAACATCAGGTGTACCAGGATGGTAATTTGGTAATAAAATGCATCATCCTACCACAAGGTGATTCCAGGAGAAAATTGACTCCCACGTACGGAGGTCCATTTGTGATCAAAAAGACATTTTCAGGCGGTGCTATGATACTTACCACCATGGACGGTGAAGATTTTCCACACCCTGTGAACGCGGACATAGTAAAAAAATACTACGCGTAAAAGAGACACGCTAGGTTGACAGGCCTAGGAAAAAATAAGGGCATCCTGTTGCACCCCAAAATTTGCCCTCTCATGTTTTCCAAAGTCTTCCCCCTACATGGTTGACCAGAAACCCTTGCCTAAGGAAAAAGAAATTTTTTGAGTGGTGCTTTAAGTATCTTTCGATTGGCATTCAGAAAGACCTTTTGATTGGCATTCTGAAAGACCTTTCGATGGGCATTCTGAAAGACCTTTCGATTGGCATTATGAAAGACCCTTCGATTGGTATTTTGAAGAAGCATTTCGATTGGCAGTATGAACAAGCACTTCGATTGGAATTCTGAAAGACCTTTCGATTGGCATTCTGAAAGACCTTTCGATTGGCATTCTGAAATATCCTTCGATTGGTATTCTGAAGGAGCATTTCGATTGGCAGTATGAACAAGCATTTCGATTGGCATTTTGGACAAGCACTTCGATTGGAATTTTGGACAAGTACTTCGATTGACATGGTAACAGTGGCCTTCGATTGGAATTCCAGAAGGTCCATTCGAAGAAGCATTCAAAGGGTCCATTCGAAGAAGCTTTCAAAGAGCATTCGAAGGAGGCCATTAGCCCATTCGAAAGAGAGCATTCAAAGGAGGCCATCAGCCCATTCGAAGGGGAGAATTCGAAGGAGGCCGTCAGCCCATTCGAGGGGGAGCATTCGAAGGCCAGTTACATATCATTCAAAATTCAAAAAGGGACAAGATCCCATGTGTTTAGCCAACGTTACAAACTCTCATTCATGGCCTTCAAACACATATTTAACGTTACAAATTCTCATTCATGGCTGTCAAACACACAATCAAGGTCATTTAAACCTTTTTTTTCCTGTCCCCTCTACCCCCCTCTATATAAAGAGACCACAAGTATTGCAAAAGGACACGAAAAACTCTGCACACAGAAGGAGAACGAAAAACACAGAAAAAAATAGAGAAAAGAAACAGGGAGAAACGCTGCCCAGAACCCACCAAAGGCCATCAGCATTTTTAATCCAAGCCAAAACATCCTTCAACAAAAGTATCCACGCCCAGAAATCCAGATCGAAGGTGCCTACATCCAGGAAGCGCCCAAATTAAAAGTCCAATCTGCTGGTAAGAAAGGGTAAATTATCCAACCTCATATTTGCATAACACATTATTACTTGTTGTTACCTTTGATTTTCCATCTTAGACAGGATCGAAAGGCCTGGGTTTGGCACCCAGGTCATGTTCTTCGTTTGCCAACACTTGCTGCAGACATAGCCTGAGGAAACCCAACAAGCGCAGGATCAAAGGGCCTGGGGTTCAATACCCAGGCCCTGTGTTTTATTTTGCTAACATACTTCTGCAGGTATAGAATCCCAGATCGAAGGAGACACTTTCTCTGGATCGAAGATTCCCATTGTCCTCCTGGATCGAAGGAGGCATTTTCCCCTGGATCGAAGACTGTTCATGCCCATTTCCTGGCCCAATCGAAAGAGCCATGATCCTGTTTGGATCGAAGCTTCCCAGGCCTCCAGAATTATATTTTTTTCTTGATTTGCTGCCTGGCCCATTTGTACTTTGTTTACTTTGTTTTTGTTTATTTCTTTTAGTTTATTTTTTTTAATCAACATAAAAATCATAAAAATAAGTAACATAGAATTAGGATTTAATTTAGTTATTTATTTTAACTTATTTTCTCCAATTTTAAAATCAGTAGACTTAGGATTTATTTAAATTCAATCTTTTTCATAAACAAAAAATGCAAAAAATATTAGGTTCGTTTTAGAGTTAATTTTAATCAATATTTTTAATTAATTAAATTTGACTTAATTGGACATTTAGTATTTTTCCCAAAAAATAAAATAAAACAACAAAAAGATTTTATCCTTAGGATTTTTAGAGATTATTTTCAGATTCACGCGCGTTTATTTTGTTGTAACTGCTTAATGGTTGGTGATAGCTTAAAATTAAGACTTTTACTTTACTGCTTTTATTCCCCAATTTTGGACATGTAAATAATCCCACTCCCCGAAGCTTTGTAATAGCGTAGGATTTACAAGTCCCGCACTATAAATTCTTGTACATATATTAACTGCTTAGATGTATGCTAACTAGGATTGCATGACAACCTTTAAATTAAAATCAACAGTAGCTCACCATGACATGCAAAGATAATATAACTGAAAATTGACACACTTGCACATGCCACTTCTAAGGTACGCCTCACTTGGTTGCCTCGAACGTAGTCATTAAGTATAGGATGTTTTAGAGGTCGTCCTTTTGTCCAAAGATCATAAGTTGCCTCGAAATGGTTGCCTCGGAAAAATGATCTAAGACATTAGGATTACCGCTAAGGCGTCCTAACGTTGCTTTAGTGACCACATGTCCCTTAAATCGAATTGACCCGAAAACTCCAACGACTGTGCTACCTACTCTTCAATAGTAGGATAGCACTGTCTAAAGGACACTTGCACAGTCTAATTCTTTTTTGAGTAGGTAGATGTTCTTAAGTACTTGCTCCTTTTAAAAACAAAACAAACTTTTCGCACTTACACTTTCTTCAAAAAAACAAAACTCTTTTCAAAACCCACAAACACAAAGAAAAGCAAACTTTTGAAAACATAGTGAGCAAGTACCTAAGAGCCCGTGGATAACCATGGATAGAAAGGGTGCTAACACCTTCCCTTTCTATAATCTACCCCCAGAACCCGAGAAAAATCTTGAAAAGGAATTTTTATGTGCTTTTGTCCTTTCCCTATTGGATAAAATAAAAGACGGTGGCGACTCTTGCTTACCGCGACATTTTGCGAAAACAAACGCAAACGCGAACCAGCATTCCAAAACAATCAGTTCTCGTTCCCACCGATCACAGAACTGGCGACTCAGCTGGGGACATATAAGTGAGGTGTACCTTAGGACTAGATCACTTGTGTTTTCAATTGTATTGCTTTGTATGCTTTTAATTTTATGGGCTTGTATCGGAGTTCTATAAATCCTCCACCCGGATTTGGGAAACATTCATAGATAGCAATACGTTGTGGAAACTGTGCGGGGTATACTGACACGGTTGAAGCAATAGCTATATTAGTGCGACATATTTGTGAGTACCGGTAGCCTTTGAGTCAATCAAAGAGAATACAGGGCCGCTGAGTGATGTCACTAAGCACTAATGACCTAGAACCTTACTTGACCATCTTGGCCTTTTTAGGGGTAGTGAGATGACCGACTTTGGTGCAGTCCGAAGTTGGTAGATACTCGATACTACACTCATTGAGGATTGTTTTCTTGGAATATTTTGGTCGCCAGTTTAGTGGCTAAACCAAAACGATGAACATAGAAAACAATCCAATGATATTGAGCTCCTTAGAACTCGGTTACTATTTATAGGACAGGTTTTGAGCCAACTACACTCAAGAGGGTACTTACCTATGAAACTCCATGCCAGCCTGAAACTTAAAGCTATTTGTGTGACTTGTGTGCCTTCAAACTTGAACTACTTGCACATTCTTGTTATCTGACAGCATGAGTTCCTTGCAGGTTTTGTTTACAGTCCTTATTCATTGCAGGGCTTACTAACATCACCTCACACTTTGCTTAAACGCATAGCATACACATCATAACATCATGCCTTAACATTTCTTTAACCATTTCAAGGATCTCAAAGGTCTGTGGTGCAGGTTATGGTAAATCAAATGGCTAGCTAGGGGCAAAGGGGATTTATTTTCCTCTAGCCAAGGTTGTTTGGAAATCAAAACATGATAACTTGAGTCAGGGGCTATGACCCACTCGATATGGTGAGCCTGACCCTTGAAGAAGGACTCTTAACAACATGAAGTTCCTTCAATCAAGCTACCAGATTCAAATTCTAACGGTTTCTTGTTTACTCCGCGAGATCCTTGAAAACATTGCATACATATATCATACATATCATTGCATTATAGGTACCATTACAGGTCTCTTATCTTCTTCGTTGTTTATTTCAGCAATCATCATGTCTACTGAACCTTCAACCGAGCAAGATATCAAGGCCCTCCAGGCCCAGAATGCCCAGTTTCAAGAGTTGGTCATGAGCCTAGCTAAGGGTCAGCAGGACCTGAAGACCCTGATTCTGAAAGAGAGGAAGAAGAAGAAGAGGACCATCCTGTTCAACACCGGACGCAGGTTTGGAAACGGGCTGCAGAATGAAATTGATCTGGCCACCCCATTTGGAGAGAAAGACAGTCCACAAGAAAGGAGGGCTCCTAGCCCTATGGTCTCCGACAACGAGATGGACTATGATGAATAACGGTATCCTCCTGCTGAGGATAAGTACAAACAGCTGGAAGACCGTTTGACCGCTATGGAGATACAGAAGGTGCCCGGTCTAGACTTCGGAGATCTAGGTTTATCCTCTGGGGTGGTGATTCCCCATAAATTCAAGGCACCCGCCTTTGCCAAGTATGACGGAGCTTCCTGTCCAAAACTGCACCTCCGGTCATATGTGAGGAAGATCCAACCTTACACTGCTGATAAGAACTTGTGGATCCATTTCTTTCAAGACAGTCTTTCAGGGACTTAGCTTGAGTGGTTCTATCAATTGGACGGAGCCAGTATCCGCAGCTGGGAAGATTTGGCTACTGCATTTTACAGGCAGTATCAGTATAACTCCGACCTCGCTCCTACGCGTACCCAACTCCAGGGTATGTCAATAGGGACGGGTGAAGGATTTAAAGAGTATGCTCAAAAATGGAGAGACCTTGCTGGAAGGATAGCACTGTTCAATAGTAGGATAGCACTGTCTAAAGGACACTTGCATAGTCTAATTCCTTTTTGAGTAGGTAGATGTTCTTAAGTACTTGCTCCTTTTAAAAACAAAACAAACTTTTCGCACTTACACTTTCTTCAAAAAAACAAAACTCTTTTCAAAACCCACAAACACAAAGAAAAGCAAACTTTTGAAAACATAGTGAGCAAGTACCTAAGAGCCCGTGGATAACCACAGATAGAAAGGGTGCTAACACCTTCCCTTTCTATAATCTACCCCCCGAACCCGAGAAAAATCTCGAAAAGGAATTTTTCTGTGCTTTTGTCCTTTCCCTGTTGGATAAAATAAAAGACGGTGGCGACTCTTGTTTACCGCGACATTTTGCAAAAATAAACGCAAACGCGAACCATCATTCCAAAACAGTCAGTTCTCGTTCCCACCGATCACACATCCCAATGAACCAAAAGGGTTCGGGAAAAAGTTAGGGATATATACAAAAACATACATCCGACAAGTCGAAAACCTGAAAAGGAGGCTTGGGAAAAAAGGATATCCTAGTGGACTGAAAACCCAAAAGGGCAGTCCAAGCAAAATTTAGGGATTAAAGCATACGACCATATCCCGTTGGATCACCCATCTACTTATAGCCAGCATAATTACTAACGTCAAGTTCAAATTGGTATAGATCAATTCAATCAACTTCTTCCGACAGCAAGGAATGATATGCTTGAAGATATAGGGGCAATAATATAGTCGAAGCTCGATGGGATCATTTCCACATAGCTATTTTTATTTTATTTTCTGTGTACCCCTTTTCCTTTTACGACAATTTCCTCTTACTAGGAATTAAGTGTCCTTGTAAAACTGTCTGTTTATAGGCAAACTTTCCAAATCAATGTAATCAAATTTAAAATTCAAAATTGTTTTTACTTTCTTTGTTTTGTTTGCAAAAACATCCAACAATTACATTGAATGAACATATTCATTTGAATATGATTAATGTTTACAAATATATGCATGAAAACAGGATTAGCATTTACTAAGGACTCTAGGAGTCGGCATAATGTTCAAGGGTTTATTTCCTTAGTGTAGTCTGCAGGGTTTATTTCTCAAATATTGCAATTCCCCGACAAGATTCTCTTCTCCGGCCAGATATCATTCAATGTTATCCTTCCTAGAAGAGTTAATACTCATATCTAAAACCTGGTCAGACAGCACATCAGAGGATTATCCATCTCTTTTATCCCCAGTCAAAATACATAAGAATCAAATCCTCCAAAGAACGGGAAATGACCAACTCTCCTTGAATGCTTCTATCCCCAAGCATAATTCGAAGATCCCCAGCGGAATGTCCTCAAACAGAAAGCAGAAACCCCCAGTAGAGGAATTCTAAACAAAGCTGAAGAATTACCATCTTCATCCCCAGCAACAATCAAGGATTTATTTTCCCAACCAGACATTATTATACGAAGCTACTGATTCGCTCCAATGATATATTTCATCCATACATCATTTATAAAATATCATAACATATGCATACGAAATGCATATACTATTCTCATTTATTTTGAGAGCATCATTACAAAATACATTTCATGCATCATGACATTCAATAGAACTAACTTTGTCTTTTCAGGTTAAGTTCGCAAACAGACGAATATTATCAGCAATTTAGAGACAGGTTGAAGATCAATTCTCGAAAAAAGATGGGGAGACTATCTACATGACCAAATGATTTCCTTCAGATCTTCATTCTGAAAATCATTTCCTTCAGACCTTCATTCTGAAAAGCATTTCCTTCAGACCTTCATTTTGAAAAGCATTTCCTTCAGATCTTCATTCTGAAAAGAATTTCCTTTAGATCTTCATTCTAAAAAGCATTTCCTTCAGATCTTCATTCTGAACAGCATTTCCTTCAGATCTTCATTCTGAAAAGCATTTTCTTTCAGATCTTCATTCTGAAAAGCATTTCCTTCATATCTTCATTCTGAAAAGCATTTCCTTCGGATCTTCATTCTGAAAATCATTTCCTTCAGATCTTCATTCTGAAAAGCATTTCCTTCAGATCTTCATTCTGAAAAGCATTTCCTTCAGATCTTCATTCTGTAAATCATTTCCTTCAGATCTTCATTTTGAAAATCATTTCCTTCAGATCTTCATTCTGAAAAGAATTTCCTTCAAATCTTCATTCTGAAAAGCATTTACTTTAGAGCTTCACTCTGAAAAGCATTTCCTTCATATCTTCATTCTGAAAAGCATTTCCTTCAAAGCATCATTATGAAAAGCATTTCCTTCAGAGATTCATTCTTAAAAGCATTTCCATCAGATCAAGTCGAGCGTAGACTCATTCTGGTACTCCTATCAATAATTACTTCGGATGGCATCTTTAAGCCCATCTCCGACGGCATCCCATCACCTCTCCAAATGGAATCTTTAAGCCCATTCTTTATATAATCAACCAACAGTGTTACTTCGAGTACATGTCATTGCAAGTTTCTGGGCACTTAAGTGTTCAATCCTCTTCCACCTTCAGATCACGAATGGCGGACATGTTAATCTAACTCTTCAGGTTTAAGAAGATTGAATAGGGGAAGATGTTGTACCCTAAAATTTTCCCTCCCATTTTTCAAGAAAAATTAATTCAAGATACTTCCTCATGCATATGGAGGTCCTAATCACTTAAGACTACTCAAGAGTTGACCAAACCCTCCTTCTAAACATTGACCTACAACTAGGGTTTTATTTTTCCCAAGGAAAATTAGACTTCTAATGCCTCAAGTTCAATTCATGGTTTCCCATATGCTTCAAAGTATCCTCTTACCAAATATCAAGCCTTGCAGCACAAGTTTTCTCAGTCAATTAGGCAGATGATTGAAAATCAACTGTATTGGACAAAAAGTCAACTTTGATCAATTTATAATCAAACTTCAAGATTTATGGTCGACATCAACATTTTGAAATCACATTCATCATTTGGTCAAGGGTTGATCATGATTCATCAAGAAAACTCAAGATTTATCAAAAGTAAAAAGTTACTAAATTAGGATTTTCTTAAGGATAAGTCAACTAAACTTTGACCAAGCATAACTTTCACATACTTCAGCAGAAATGTCTCAACCAACGCCCATTTTGATGGAAATTTAATTCTCTACAACTTTTTTCAAAGTAATTTACATCAAGCCTAAGACTTAAAATGAAAAAATTACCAACATGAAGGTTGTAGGAGACATCTTTAGGTTTCCAAAAAGTCCCAGATCACCTTTATATGATAAAAATTGAGTGAGATATGATTTATACAAGTTAGATAATTTTGAGAAAATGCATGAAATCCAAATTGAGCAAATTTGAAATTTTAGGCTAATGGCCCTATCTTTTAAGGTCCAAACGTGTTCCTGGTCTCATCATGAACCTTTAAGTCCATCTATTTATTTTTGTGGTTTTTTTATTTATTTTATTTTTATTTTATTCAATTAAAAGCAAAATAAATCAAATAATATACTAAAGCAAAGATATGAGGCGCATGGCCATTGTTTCAAATCAAATCATAAGTCTAAAAACCAGATAATCAATTAGAAAACACATATGGGATTGATTGGTACATAATTTGCTTAAAAAGGGAAGATTTCATGCAAAATTTCCAATCAAATATTTTGTCATGATATACAAAGATTTGGCTCATGTTTCTTGACCTAATTCATGGCCTATAATAAGAGAACATGTTCATACATTCAAGGACACAAAATTACCTCAAGAACACACTCCTAAAAAATCCGAAATTTGTCAAAACTAGGGCAAGAACAAAACCTTGCCTCTATCCTCTTGCAATCAAAACCAAGCATTCCACCGAGTTCCTGAAGTCCCCAGAGAGTCATTCCAATCATCATTCTATCTTGAAGCATCCCAAAACGTTCCAACCAACATCACCGATTTTTCAGACTTTCTTGAAATTCAAACTACTTATTCATGCAATATAAATGAATTCTATGCATATATTCATGATCATATTAATGTGTGTAATTGTTTTGATGTATTACTTTTGAAGTTTAGTGCAGGAGAAACAAAGTGTCATTGTTAGGGAAAAAACTGATTTTTGTTTCGAAACTCATGATATAGTCACTTTTAGGCCCAAACAACCTCACCATTGGATTCATGAGGGTCGATTTAGGGGGATAGGGTCCTACTTTGTCTCTAACGTGCACTATTTTTGCAGGTTGATAAAAGGTCTAGCCGGAGAAGATGACCGGAGCTAGGACTCTGACACTTTTTTGGTTCATTGGTTTTATTATATAATAGTTTTGTTGTGTTATGTTAACAGAGTGGAAGTGTAGCACGGATGGTTGAGGCAAGGGCGTGTAATGTGAAGACCGTGGGTTCGATCCCCTGTGTTCTGTGTTTATTTTTGTTATTTGATCAAACTAACATGCAGGTTCACAATATAATGATCTATTCTTGTTTGCTATCACCAACAGCACGATGGCTCAGTGGAAAGGGAGACGCTATGTGACTCTAGGGGCGTGGGTACCACACCCACCCCTTGCATTTTTTTCTCCTATTTTTTGTTTAACCTAATTTCTTTTCTATTTTCTTAATTAACCCTAATTATTTTATTAATCATCATTAAACTAACCTAATTATTTTTCTTAACCCTAATAAATTAGGTTTAGTGTTTAACTAACATTTAATTTTCTTTTTTTATTTACTAATTAATTAATTAACTAAACTTTTCTTCTTAATATTAAAATTAATTAGATTTAGGTTTTTAATTATTAATAACACTTAAATTATTTTCTACAAAATACCAAAAACATTAACTTAGAACTTTAGGTCTTAAACATTTTTCAAACATTTTTTTATTTCTTCTTGCCATTTAATTTTCTAGAAAATTGTATAGGTTGCATTCTTTAATTATAATAGCGTAGATTTCTTTTCTCTAATTTTTTCCCAATTATGTAACTTCTCACAAGACGTAATAGCATAGGATTATTTTCTTCGCAAATTTGTATACTTATGTATCTCTCCCAAAGCCATGTAATAGCTTAGATCTTTACAATCTGCACTTTATTTTTTTGTACATATTTAATTGCTAGTAACTAGGGTTTGTATGGCAAGAATAAAAACAAACATAGAAAACCGTAATCTCAAGATAAATAACTGAAAACAAACACTTTTCACACTTGCACCTCTAGGGTACTCTCTCTTGTTGCCTTACGAAATATTGGTCATAACCCTCGAAAGTGGGGATTCTTTAGAAAAAGACCCTTACGAATAAATATCATAGTCCATCAATGACCCTTCGAAGTTGCCTACAAAAATGATTTATACCCTCCGATACAAATTTCTTAAGCGTCCTTACATGTTGCATTCGATGACCATTCGTCGACCCTATGCATGTCTCTTCACATCCAATAGATAGGATTACCTGCCAATTAATAGTATGATTAATACTATCTCTAAAGGAGAAGTAAATAATAAGAACAACCTTTAGTGGATAAGGAACTCTTAATCGCTTTCTCACAATCTTTTCTAAAAGACATTTTTTGCATATCACCTTTTTAAAAAAAAAATCTAAAACACTTTGTATGCATTCTTGAGGACTGATACAAGAATCATTATAAAGTTGGCCTTACATTGACTTTTTTTCAAAATATTCTCAAACAAATCACACACACAAAGAAAGTTTTCAAAAGTGAGCTAAGCAGTTAAGAGCCCGTAGGTAACTACGGATGAAAAGGGTGCTAACACCTTCTGTAACACCCCAGACTACCTTCGGGATTACCGACTGACCCCACAAACCAACACGGGTCTTTTCAGTGTGGTTTATCCTCACTCACACGCTTTATGGGAAACTTCCCAGAAGGTCACCCATCCCAGAGTTTCTCCAAATCAAGCATACTTAACTGTGGGGTTCTTATGAATGAGCTACCGAAAAGAAGATGCATCTTGTTGGTATAGGTAGTACCAATTAATCCTTATAAGCCTTTCTTCAACCATGCAGTCCTATACCTGCATAGTCTCAGGATCCCTCTCATTCTGATGTGGCGACCATCTTTGCCCGTTTAGGCCTCACGTGTTACATGCGGTGCAACCACTCCTCGCCCTTTTCGGTCTTGAGTGTTACATGTCCACCAGCTTCTGCATGGTTCATCCTCGAACCACATCGTACTGGGAGAGGTATAGCTCTGATACCATTTTTAACGCTCCAGAATTTCTCTAAGTCAAGCATGCTTGACTGTAGAGTTCTTATGAATGAGCTACCGAAAAGAAGATGCAACTTGTAGGTATATGTATTATCAATTAATCCTTATAATCCTTCCTTTAACCATGCAGTCTCATACCTATATAGCCTCAGGATCCCTCTCATTTCAATGTGGCGACCACCTTTGCCCTCTTAGGCCTTAGGTGTTACATGTGGTGCAACCACTCCTCGCCCTTTTCAGCCTCGAGTGTTACACCTTCCCTTTTCATAAACTTACCCCCCAAACTCAAAATCTATCAAAGGTTTTTCCTGTTCTTTTCACCTTTCCTAAATATTGGATAAAAGAAAAGTCGGTGTGTAGCGGTAGAAATGTTCAAGACTAAGTCATTGGATTGACTAGACTTTATACAAATCAAAATAAAAATCGTCACCGCGCTTTATTATTTCCAAAGGAATGGGAAAAGAGAAAATAACCAAAAAAGAGGGGGGGAGATTCAAGGTAATGGGGTTGGTTATGCAAAGGGAAGGTATTAGCACCCTAAACATCTACGGTACTCCGCAGGAACCTCTTTGAAAAAATCTGTATATTTTGGCTATAAAAATGTGTTGTATATAAAATGGATGGTGGAGGTGAGAAAAGAAATATACTTTTTTATGATTTTTGCACCCGCTGCGGTTGCGAACCTTTAGTGCCTATGTACCACCTTTCATGCAATAGGGGTTCATGGTACACGTAGTTCCTCTTTTAAAAATTTGAAACACAAGTGTGTTGATTAATTTTTAGAGATAAGACATCATCGTCATTGTCCGTGTGGAAAACATACTAACTATCCATAATCAAGAGAAAGGAGAATTTGCATCATCTCAAAGTGGAGGATATGCTTGGATTTTAAAATCAACAATGCCTCACTCAACACCCAATGGAAAATATCTCACTTCACTACATATTATAGAAGTATAGTTGTTGCACCACTACATGGATTGACAAGAGTCTAATCTTTTGAGAAAAGTTGAAATGAGATTGATTAACTTTTAGTCTTCTCACAAAAAATGTCAAAGGTATTATTAAGTTGATTGAAGTTTAATGATGAAAATATTTTGAAAATGCATGGACCTAAGTCCAAGTTTATTATGAAAGTGTTTCAAGTTTCAAAACAAGAAGGGTTTTCAAAAGCAGGGAGAAGATTTTTGAAATTAAAGAAAATGGGAGGAGAAGAAGGTGCTATCCTAAAGCATAAGGTAAAAGCTAAGGATAAGGACCATCTAACCAACAAGAAGCCAAATCTTGACATTATGAGCCAAGATAGAATTCCCATTCTTTGTATTGAAACCAAGCAAGCAAAGATACTAGACCTCTTCAAGTGTATTAAGTTTTCACAAAAATTGGGCAGAGTAACGGCTGTATACGGGTGAATTCCAGATTACAAACAGAGAATGTAGTCACAAAAACCTGCACACAAAAACAAACAAGTAGCCGAATGTCTTGAGGTAAACCTCAAGAACTCCAGACAAAATAATCAGATAAGATCACAAGGTCTCCAAGATAGGCCAAGGTTTCTAATCCTAAGTCCAAGAAAAAGTCTCATACTCCATCATGCCAAGGATAGTAACCAAATAGTCCAAGTACCATTAAGAGTTTTTTAGGGTTTATGTTGATTATTAAGTATCTTAAGAAAGGAAAAGAAAAGCTCAAGTGAGCAAAGTAAAAATGACAAGAAAATAAATGCTCAAATGAGCAAAGATGAAAATGGCATGAAATGTAAATGCTAAAAAATAAATAATACATAAATCATAAAAAGAATAAAAGCATAAGATAAAACAAGTCAATAATTAGTGGTTAGTTGGATGACCATCTTGAAACTTGCATTTGGAACTCATTAGAGGTGTGGTAGAACCAAAGCCTCCACACAACAAGTTGCATTTGCTTTTTGTCAAGTATATCATCCATTTGGAATTCTCACAAGTACCATTTAATGATCAATGATGTTTAAGTGATCCGCGTTGACCAAAGGTGTTGTAGATCCATTAGAGGATTGGTAGAACCAAAGCCTCCACACAATGAATCTCAAGGTTATTGGATCAAAGAGATCAAATTAACATACTTGGGCTTGCAATCATAAGTTTGGGCCACGAATGATCATTTATTCGAATCGGAACAAAATTTAGCGCTATGTTAAGCAATCGTAAGTGGACTTATATAGAAATCGCACCTATTTTGAGGTCGGTCAATAGCAATCTATACACCATTTGTTTTGAGACATGATATACAGATCATGCTCCAACAACACTTAGTGCAATAAGAAGGGGATGAGATGAAGAGGATTAGGGCAAAAAGATGAATAAACCACTTTTGAATTAAAAATTTAATCAAACTATTATTAAAATCATTCATCCATTTTGGTGGAGTTGAACTCAACACTCAAGATCCAATGATGTTAATAAAGTCATGATCAAAAAATCAACTCAAGACAGCCAGAAAATAATCACAAAATAATAATATATTTAATATATACAATAAGAGGGTTAAAAAATGTCTAAAAATAGAAAATAATGAGGAAAAATATCAATTATGTTCAAATTAATCAAATAAGGCCATAGAAAAATCAGAATTGGATCCAAATATTTTTATAAAAATTTTGGTAATTTTTAAAAGTCAGAAACTATTTAAAATTGCTAAAACAAACATAAAATAGATCAAAAAAGTAAACCTCAACATAAAATTCCATAAAATTTTCAGAACGTCAAAAATATGCAAAATAATATTTATGAATTTTTCCAGAATTAAAAAATGTCAGAAAGTATTTTTTAAGTAACTAAAAGAAAGAAAATAATACAAAAAAAATAGAAAAAATACCAAATGTTAAAATAAAAATGTGAAAAAATATTCATGAGATCATAAATAATTCAAAGTATTTTTGTGAATTTTTTCATAATTTTTGGATAAAAATAAAAGAGTTATGAATTTTTGAATGTTTAATCAAGTAAAATATAAAATCAGAAAATAAAATAAAACCAAAAAGATGTGGACCATAAGATCATAGTCAAAACGCGTTAGTAAGCTAATCCAATGGACCAGACGCGATGTGCTTGATATGGACCTTAGTGAAATACACATGAAATCAGAAAAAGGGAAACCAATGAAATTAAAACGCTTGGCACGCTATCATTGGATGAGACGAGATATGTCATCATCTTCAACCTCCAGACACCCTGCAATGGGGATTTTGTGAGATCCTTCAAATGGAAAAATTAGGATCTTTGGATAGCATCATTGAACTCGTCTCTTCAAGACGATTCTAACACAACCATCGCGCCAAATTTATATAAGGTATGGAGAGAGCTATGAATCAAAAACTCAGAAAATAGCGAGCACCTTCAATTTGGGATTTCTCTCTCAATTCTCAATGGATTTAAAAATTGTAAGCAGCATTAGAATTAGACAAAGGAGTAGAACATATTAGTGTTTGATTTGGATCCAAATGGTGGAGAATTCTACCTTTTCGAAGTTCAAGTAAGAAGCTCTGAAACTGGACTTCTGTAGCTTGAGTTATGGGTCGTTTTGATTGGTTTAAGTGCTGGAGAGTTTGTATGATGCTCAAGGATGATGAATGCACAAAGAATTTTGGAAAAGGAAACTCAAATTTCAAAAACTGAATTCAATAAAAGTGGGTTCGTGTGAAGTTTTTTCAGGGTATTCTTGGCTATCTAAGCTTGGGAAAATGGA
This sequence comes from Vicia faba, assembly GCA_948472305.1. NCBI lineage: Eukaryota > Viridiplantae > Streptophyta > Magnoliopsida > Fabales > Fabaceae > Vicia > Vicia faba. The sequence continues at coordinate 423,942,923 of OX451739.1, read as the reverse complement.
TGGAGGATGACCCTCTATTTATAGGGAAGCAAATGGGATCAAAAGGAAGAGTGAATGATGCGTTTTGGAGGGAATTCGTGTGGGTCTGCATCATGAAGAAAGTGTGACTCAATTTTGATCAAAACTCAGCTAAATCGTGTGTTTCATGATGCTAATCACTTCTGGCAAGTTGCTAATCATGTTTAGAAACAAAAACGCGTGGAAAACTTGTGATTAGAAGCTAATACAAAGATTTCAAAATCCTGACTTTGTGAAAAAATCAGTTTCAAGTTACCAAATTCAAATCCATGGCATTTCCAACTCAAGGGGTCTTAGGGCATAATTCTTGATGCTTTGGAAAGATGAGGTTACAAGCTTTGCAATGAAAAAAGAATGGAATCAAATGGATGCTTGAGCTGAAAGTTACATGGAGTCAAAGTTGAAGAAAAAGAGTTGACTTTCCATACTTAGAAATATTTTAAGTTCTTCTTCAAAAATGACCTATAATCTTTTGTATCCAAACATGGCCTTCCACTTAGAATTTCCTCTTGACCAAAAAATATGGAATGAAGTAGATCTCTTGAATGACATTTTGAAATTTGAACCACTCAAAATCTCCAAAAAATGAGCAAGTTATGACTTGTTGAAGTTGGCCAAAAATCATGAAATGGCCTATAATATTTTGCATTCTTAAGGCAACTTCCATCCATTTTATCACTTTGCACATAAAAGAAGGCAAAAATTACACATCTTCAAGATCATCATGGAAAAATAATGGACGCAAGGTGATATAAATTGACCAAGTTATGACCATTTGAAGTCACATATGGAAAATTGGGGATTTATCCGGATGACTTGTAATCTTTCTTCTTCACCAAGTTCTTTACACATGAAAACTCCTTGGAACTTTTGAAGTGATTTGTTGGTAACTCTTTGAAGATAAAGATGTCTTTGGAATCACTCAAAAATATCAAAAGGTGAGCAAGATATGCTCCTTTGAAGTTCAAAACCCTAACCTCTAGATCAAGAGAATGCTTTGAGGAACTTTGACAAGTTTGAACAAACTTCTTGTGCCAACATTCTTTCTTTGTGAATAGAAGTTGTTGAGGATGATGATGAGGACTCATAGCCACTAAAACCACTTCCATATCTTGAAATTTGAGAGAAATTTGCTCTTGTGACTAAAAGGAACAAGACCTTGTCCAATCATGACAACTTCTTCCCTCAACCCCTTATACTTTTGAATCAATTTTGATAACTTTGAAATATGTTGAACCAAAATAAGCCTTGTCATGCCATTTCACTGAAGATAGAAAAAAGATAATAAACACCGACATTCACTTCCTATGTCCTACCAACGTTCACTGAAGGTAGAAAGAGAAAATATCATATCATCACCGTTCACTGACGATGAACTATCAACGTTCACTGAAGATAGCAAAAAGATAATAAACATTGACGTTCACTGCCGATGTCCTACCAATGTTCACTGAAGGTAGAAAGAGAAAATATCATATCATCACCGTTCACTGACGATGAACTATCAACCTTCACTGAAGATAGAAAAAAGAAAATAAACACCGACGTTTACTGTCGATGTCCTACCAACGTTCACTGAAGGTAGAAAGAGAAAATATCATATCATCGTCGTTCACTAACGATGAACTATCAACGTTCACTGAAGATAGCAAAAAGATAATAAACACCAACGTTCACTGCCGATGTACTACCAACGTTCACTGAAGGTAGAAAGAGAAAATATCATATCATCGCCATTCACTGACGATGAACTATCAACGTTCACTGAAGATAGCAAAAAGATAATAAATATCGACCTTCACTACCGATGTCCTACCAACGTTCACTGAAGGTAGAAAGAGAAAATATCATATCCTCGCCGTTCACTGACGATGAACTATCAACGTTCACTGAAGATAGCAAAAAGATAATAAACATCGACGTTCACTGTCGATGTCCTACCAACGTTCACTGAAGGTAGAAAGAGAAAATATATCAAGTTTTCCCCAAAATTCTGGTGTTTCACCTAGAACGGGTCTCAACTTCTTCTTTAACCAAGGGAATCTGCCTGGAAAGGGTCAAACATAAGCTATCTCAAATAAAGAGACTTGTTACTTGTTGTCATGGAGAATTGCAAAGAGAAATGTCTTTCTAGGGATAGAAGTATGACTTCCCGGGGAAATGCCACGATATTCCTGCTGAGGAGATAAAGTCTTCTCGTGCAAAATAAATGCACAAACCAAAACTCGAAGTTTTTAGAAATCCAAAGTAAATAATATTGTCATGCAACCAAAGATCCAAATCGAAAATAAATTGGAGCAAGACAGCTAACGAAGATACATCCTTTGAGAAATAAACTCAAGAGGAAAAACCAAATCCATCTAAGCAAAGAGTGCTGCAGGAAGGTCAGAACACAATGTCAATGAACAATGATTTGTCAATTTTAGCCATGCATGATGTATGTATGAATGTATGAGTGTTATCGTGCATATGCTGGTAAAACAGATACACAAACAGTAGGAACAAATAAAACAGCCTCGGGTACTAACAACACTTAGTTAAACTTCAACCAGAAAGATCATTCCAAGAAAGGTAAAAGCCAGTTGCGGAAACCATACCTATTTCCTGCCTTTAACTTTACTGAAGAGAAATATAATTTGGAGATAGAAAAATTAAACAGATACCGAGATAGAACATCCTCCTTCCGGCTTCATCAGAGAAACCAGTTTTTCTTCAAAAGTAACACACCTATTGGAGATTCAAAGACCAACCTTAAATAAAGCAGAATGACGCCGAAACAAATAGACCTCACTGTGGAATTCAAGCCTACCTCCCTGGAGAAAGATGCGGATTGACACTTTACATCATGAACACTTATTCCAACAAAAGATTCCCTGGGATAGCCTTCCCGGGGAATCAGAAAGTCATTAATATGGAAAGAGGTCAAACCCATGGGGATTTTAAATCCAACCCAGCACTTGGTGGGTGAAAACCCAAAAGTTGATAATCATTTCAACACTTCTCAGAAAAGATATTGTCATGGTCTAGTTGCCTGGAAAAAAAAAGATACCAACAATAATGCCAATATTGTAGAAAGAGCGACACCTCATCACACCAAGGGAATAAAGCCTTTCATCATATGAGGGAAGACTTTGCTGGGGAATCAGGGACAGAGGCTTCTGACCATGCAAACCCAAAATCAAAAGTGAACCAAGAGTTGACTGGAGCCAATGGGATCACGAACCCAATACTACATCTTACACTGATTGTTATTTCCTTTAACTATCTGAGAAACATATAAAGATCGTGCACATACCAGCAAAATGACCTAAGAGAACCTTCAAGAAGGAAGTAAATCTTCTTTAAACAATCGGAGTTTGTTCATTCCTGGGATCACCATTTTTTGTTGTCATTATGTCATCACAAATCTCAAAGTAAATTGAATTGTAAAAATCTCTCCTCTTTTTTTTTAAGTCAATTTTGCTATTTAATCTTTTTGCTTTGAAATTTATTATCAGTAATAAATGGAGTCTTTGCAAGCTAGATAAAATAAGAACACAAAGAATTGGGTAAAAGCTCGAATTTCATTAATAGAATGGTAGTTTGCGAATGGCGAGACTCCATGGATGATTACAAAGTTTAGGAAATGGTAATATATAATGGAAAAGATACATTGAGATACAATGACCACTATTCCCCCTATCAACTTTTCAAATCCTGAGCAGCAACTTTTGTTGAAGTATGGTGAGGATCCGAGAAGATTGTTGCTTCAACGATCAAGTCTTGTCTGACGTAGTTACTTTCCAAGAGAATCTCTAACTTTTTCCTAAGTTGCCCTTGCGGGTTTTCAACTTAGCGGGAAATTTATTCTGTTTATGTCTCTAATTTTTGCCTAGACCGCCCTTTCGGGTTTTCGGCATACCGAGACGCTCCTTTTTGCCTAAGCCGCCCTTTCGGGTTTTCAACTTAGCGAGCTGTTCTTTTATTTCTTTAGGCGAAGTATTTCTTGACTGCGTCAGCATTCATGGGACGTGGAAACTCCTATCCATCCATAGTTTCAAGAATTAATGCACCACCAGAGAAGGCTTTCTTGACAACATACGGGCCTTCAAAATTGGGAGTCCACTTGCCCCGAGAATCAGTGTTAAAAGACATGATCTTCCTGAGCACGAGGTCGCCTTCTCTGTATTCACGAGGTTTGACCTTTTTATCAAAAGCTTTCTTCATTCTTCTCTGATATAACTACCCATGACATAAAGCTGTTATTCTCTTTTCCTCAATCAAATTCAATTGGTCAAACCTGTTATGGACCCATTCAGCCTCTGTCAACTTGGTTTCCATTATTACATGCAACGGGGGAATCTCTACCTCGACAGCGAGTACAGCTTCCATTCCATACACCAGGGAGAACGGGGTTGCTCCTGTTGAAGTGCGGACAGATGTTTGATATCCATGCAGAGCAAAAGGGAGCATTTCATGCCAATCCTTATATGTAACAACCATTTTATGGATAATTCTCTTGATATTCTTATTAGCAGCTTCAACAGCCTCATTCATCTTTGGCCTGTATGGAGACGAATTGTGATGGAAAATCTTGAATTCTTCACACAGTTCTGTCATCATCTTGTTCTTCAAATTCGAGCCATTGTCGGTGATGATTCTGCTCGGCACGCCATACCGGCATATAATATTATTTTTGGTGAAACGCACAACCACCTGTTTGGTAACATTGGCATATGAAGCAGCCTCTACCCATTTGGTGAAGTAGTCAATTGCTACTAAGATAAAACGGTGCCCATTCGAAGCTTTGGGTTATATCATCCCAATCATGTCAATCCCCCACATAGACAAAGGCCATAGGGAGGAAATCACATTGAGAAGTGTCAGAGGCACATGGACCTTATCTGCATAAACTTGGCATTTATGACACTTCTTTGCAAATTTGTAACAGTGAGATTCCATTGTCAACCAATAATAACCTGCCCTTAGCATCTTTTTAGCCATCGAATGTCCATTAGCATGAGTGCCAAATGAACCTTCATGAATCTCATGCATCAACATGTCTGCTTCGTGTCTATCCACGCATCTGAGCAAGACCATGTCATGATTTCTCTTGTATAACACATTTTCACTGAGGAAGAAACTTCCTACCAATCTTCTCAGTGTCTTTCTATCTTTCCTCGACGCACCAATCGGGTATTCTTGAGTTTGAAGAAAATGCCTGATATCATAATACCAAGGTTTTTCATCTGCTACCTCCTCTGTCGTAAACACATGAGCGGGCCTATCCAGCCGTCGAACTGTAATTCGGGGTATATCATTCCAAGTATTCACTTGGTACATGGAAGCCAGAGTTTCCAGAGCACCCGCCATTTGATTTTCATCTCTAGGGATGTGATGGAATTCAACTTTATTATAGAAGGGTAATAATTTTCTAGCATAATCTTTGTAAGGGATCAAGCCAGGGTGATGAGTGTCCCATTCTCCTTTAATCTTATTTATTACCAAAGTTGAATCACCATACACATCTAGAATTTTGATTCTAAGATCAATAGCTTCCTCAAGACCCATGATGCAAGCCTCATATTCTGCCATATTATTAGTGCAATTAAATGTTAACCTTGTAGTAAAAGGAATGTGCGATCCGTGAGGAGTGACAATCACAGCACCAATTCCTTTATCATAAGTATTCACTGCTCCATAAAAAATCATACTCCAACGATATTCAGGGTCAGGGCCTTCCTTAGGCAATGGTTCATCACAATCTTTCACTTTCAGAAACATCACATCCTCATCGGGGAATTCATATTCTGCAGACTGATGATCTTCCACCGGTTGGTGAGCAAGGTAATCTGCCAACACACTACTTTTAATAGCCTTTTGAGTGTGGTACTCGATATCATATTCAGATAACAACATCTTCCATCGAGAAATTCTCCCAGTAAGAGCAGGCTTTTCAAAAATATACTTGATTGGATCCATTTTGGAGATCAACCAAGTGGTATGATTCAACATATACTGCCGCAAACGCTTTTCCGCCCAGGCCAAAGCACAACATGTCTTTTCTAGCATGGAATACCGCGACTCACAATCAGTGAACTTTTTGCTGAGATAATAAATGGCGAACTCCTTCTTCCCTGTTTGATCCTGTTATCCCAGAATACAACCCATGGATTTATCTAACACCGTTAGATACATAATCAACGGTCTTCCTTCTACGGGAGGGAGCAAGATAGGAGGTTTAAGTAGATATTCTTTAATACTCTCAAATTCCTTTTGACAGTCATCCGTCCACACACAACCTTGATATTTCTTTAACAACTTAAAGATCGGTTCACATGTTGCAGTCATGTGGGAAATAGATCTGGAAATATAATTCAAATGCCCGAGGAAACCCCTGACTTGCTTTTCAGTTTTTGGTGCTGGCATTTCTAGAATTGCTTTGACTTTATCAGGGTCAACTTTAATTCCTTTCTGGCTAACAATGAAACCCAACAATTTCCCCGATCTAACACCGAAGGTGCATTTATTTGGATTTAAGCGGAGACAATACTTCCTCAAACGTTGAAACAACTTCAACAAATCTTCTATATGCCCTTCTTCAGTCTGGGATTTGGAAATCATATCATCAACATATACTTCGATTTCCTTGTGCATCAGATCATGGAATAGGGTTTTCATAGCCCTCTGGTACGTTGCACCAGCGTTCTTCAACCCGAAGGGCATCACTTTGTAACAGAATGTTCCCCAGGGTGTGATAAGCGTTGTTTTTTTCATGTCCTCTGGAGCCATTCTTATTTGATTATACCCGGAAAATCCGTCCATGAACGAGAATACCTTGAATTTTGTTGTGTTGTCCACTAACATGTCGATGTGAGGCAATGGAAAATCATCTTTTGGACTAGCTTTATTTAGATCTCTGTAATCTACGCACATGCGTACTTTTCCGTCTTTTTCGATACTGGGACAATATTGGAAATCCATTGAGGATACACTGACATCACAAGAAAACCAGCATTAATCTGCTTTAGGACCTCCTCTTTGATCTTTACTGCCATATCTGGGTGGGTTCTTCTCAACTTCTGTTTAACTGGCGGACACTCTGGCTTCAACAGCAACGATGCTCGACAATATTTGTATCTATCCCAGGCATATCTTGATAAGACCAAGCAAAAATATCCACATACTCTTTCAACAACTCAATCAACCCACTCTTTACATCGGGATGCAACGATGCTCCAATCTTGACTTCCTTCGGATCTTCTTCTGAACCTAAATTAATCACTTCCAAAGGCTCCTTATATGGTTGAATGGTATTTTACTCGTGCTCAAGAAACCGTGAGACCTCTTCTGGAATCTCATCATAATCTTCTTCTTCATCCCCAAACACAGGACATTCAAAGTTGGGAGAGGGTGCAGGGTCATTGTATTCAACGGGTTTTTTAGTTAATCTGCACATATGATTTATGATTGCTTTTAGAAACTGACACATATAACAAGTGATCATGCAGATTAATTTTCAGTTATTATTTATTTTGAAAGATTTTGTTTCATTACCATTTCCCAAGAAAAAGCAGAAAATAAAGACATAATTTGGGAAGCAAAGACAACTTTTATTAATGATCTTAAAAGTCATAGTAAACAGATAAGGCCTACAACATTAATACTTCCACCTTGGGCAGAGTGAAAGATTTTCAAAAGAAAGAAATAGATTAACAAGACAAATTACTTTGAAACATGTATGCAATAAGGAACATCAATGGTGACCCAGTTCTGAACTCGAACTCCATGCATCACATAATTCGGTACTTCCTGCTCTGCTTCATCCTCTTCAACAACATTAATTCCAGAACCAATAGGATGGAGGTAGCCTCCACTGCGGAAAAAATCCTGATAACTATTCACAGTAGACTTTGACTTCAAACCTTCACCTTTGCCAATCTTCGAAGAGAAACCCAAACCAGCTTTGTTCTTGTTCACGGGTGGATCCACAAGTCGTCCCCAAACTGTATTATGACCATTGTGTACAACCTGTTGTGCGTCCTTCAGCGAAACCACAGAATTCTCATTTCTCCTTATGTTGTCAATGGATAGGGCTTGGAACTGGGTTCCATAGCATCCTCATCCGCTTCTACAATACTGAAAGAGGATAGATGGGATATCAACAACGCCTACTCCCCGTTTATGATGACTACCTTCCCTTCACGCACAAACTTTAGCTTCTGATGTAGAGTTGAAGTGACAGCACATGCTTCATGTATCCATGGTCGTCTTAGCAAACAACTATATGCGGGAATAATGTCCATGACCTGGAAGGTTATCAGGAACAAATATGGTCCTATATGGATGGGTAAGTCCACTTCACCGATGACAAATTTCCTCGACCCATCAAATGCTTTCACAATGATGCCACTCGGGCGCATAGGTGCTCCTTGATACTTTAACTTCATGAGAGTACTCCTCGGTATAACATTCAGCGCAGATCCATTATCAATTAGCACATTGGATAGCGAATCATTCTTGCAGTTCATAGATATGTGGAGGGTCAGGTTATGATTCCTCCCTTCATCTGGTAACTCATCATCGCAGAAACTCAAGTTATTACATGACGTAATGTTTCCAATTACGCTGCTGAATTGATCTAATGGCATGTCACTCTCCACAAAAGCTTGGTCTAGTACTCTCATCAATGATTCTCTATGAGCAGAGGAGTTCATCAATAAAGCTAGGATGGATATCTTTGAAGGAGTCTGCAGTAGCTGATCTACAATTCTGTAGTCGCTCATCTTAATTATCTTCAAAATATCATCCACTTCTTTCTCTAATATAGCTCCACTAGTCTCTCATATAGCCTTCTTAGGCTCATCATTCTCAGCAATTTTCTTTCCAGCAACAACATCTCTTCGAACAACTGGCGCAAACACACGACCGCTACGGGTCACCCTGCTATTTTTAGCTATATTTCCAATATCAAGCATTGGTTGGATGGGAACTTCCACTCCATCTTCTAAGATTGTAGCATTGTATTTGTAAGGCACAACCTTATCTGATTTGTAAGGAATAGGACCTGGAAGACTAATTACCAATGGGGTAACAGCTGGTTTGCTATGGTACTCCACTTCAAGATGAGCGGGTGCACCAAAACAAGGTACAATAACGTTTACCCCTTCCTCAACACATTCAGGCATCACAAAGTCATTTCTGGCAAACAAATCTTCGTCTGAAGAGAAATACTCATCCGTGGAGGCATACTCTTCCTCTAACTCTTCATCCATTAAACAAACTTCAACCATATCAACCTCATGATAATCATCTCTCTGGCCTGTGATCTTGATAGTCCCATTGTCTAACAGTAACTGAACACCTTCCCTTACAATTGAACATCCTCGGGGGTCTCGACAGCAAACTATGCGAGACCCATATTGGTGTTCCACCTGACCAGCAGTACGACAGAAGGTAGCATGCAACTGCACGAGATCCTCATTCAAGTACTCCACATCAAAAATTTTGAATTCACCAGGACATCCATAAACCATATTCACTTCCTCTTCATACTATGCCCTAGGCCTGATTATATGGATTAAGCCCTCATCCATCATCTCCTGTAAATCAGCCTTTATCTTCTTGCAACCTTGTATGTTTGTACTACAAATAGCACAACTGGAGTGGTCATGCGTATAATAGCTGAATTCACAGAGGTCTGCATGCATTTTCACCAAATCTCCTCTAACCATATTAATGTCAAAAATACGGAAGTCGACTGGACAAACGACCACCATATTTACAGCATTCACTCCCCCGTGCTTGGGTAGAGGATTATCTTTCACATTAGGTCCCGTGTCCTTGAAAGATAGAATTCCAGACTTCACCAACCTTTGCACTTCAGTCCTCAAAGGATAAAAATTCTCAACACTATGCCTTGGTGCTCCTTGATGAAAAGCACATGTTTGGTCTGCCTTGTAATACCAAGGCACTGGTGATGGTAAGGCGGGAGGTGGTCGTGTCTGGACCAACTTCTTCTGAATCAATGCTGGTAGTAGCTCTGCATAGCTCATGGGAATAGGATCATAGTTCTCCCTTCTCTGATTATTCCCTTGGTTCCCATGCTGGGACGGTCTTTGATAAGCAACGGTAGTCGGAGCGGCATTCATAACAGGAGTAACCAAGGCGACTTGCTGGTGAAGCTGATAATTCCTTCTAGGAGCGTTTACCCTCCTCTCTTGTATAACAGCATTTGTATCCCCTTCTTTCTTCTTGGTAAACCCATAAGATGGCTTCTTCACACCTCTGAATCCTTCACTCTTCGTCAAACGACCTTCTCTTACAGCCTCTTATAGACAGACACCCATTCCTACCATCTCTGTAAAATCACTTGGTGCGCTTGCTACCATCCTTTCGTAGTAGAAAGCTCCCAGCGTCTTCAGAAAAATCTTAGTCATTTCTTTCTCTTCCATGGGAGGAATCACTTGGGCAGCTACCTCGTGCCATCTCTACGCATACTCTTTGAACGATTCCCTGTCTTTCTGAACCATGGCCCTAAGTTGGTCACGGTCGGGAACCATGTCCACATTGTACTTGTATTGTTTGATGAATGCTTCTCCCAAATCATTAAAAGTATGGATGTTGGCACTGTCCAAGCTCATATACCATTTCAATGATGCGTCGGTCAAACTATCCTGAAAAAAGTGAATCAGCAGACGCTGATCATCAGTGTGGGTAGACATTCTCCTCACGTACATTACCAAATGGGCACGAGGGCAAGTGTTGCCCCTGTACTTCTCAAATTCTGGGACCTTGAACTTAGCAAGTATCTTTACATTCGGGACCAAACACAGCTCATTCACATTCTACCCAAATAGCTCTTTTCCCCTAAGAGCTTTCATCTCTCTTTGCATTCTATCAAACTGCTCTTGAAAATCATCCATTATGTCATAAAGACCCAAGTCTTCACTCAGTGGAGGGAAAGGACAACACACATCTTCATTAACAAACGGAACCAAGTTCACCGAAGGAGGTGCAACAGGAACAATATGCACCACAGGAGGTGCAAGAGTAACAACAGTCTGAACCACTGAAGAATCTTGAGGGCCAAGATTGAAACCTTCAGGTGCAAAATTCTCTGGCATTCCCCATGGATAACCTTGAGGCATACGGTTTTGAACAAAGGCCGGAGTAGCGGATACTAGAACAGTCGAAACTTCAGTACTTGCCCTTGTAGGTTGAGATTGAACACTCGGTGGCTGATTCTGCACAGCCACCATAGCTTCCATCAGAGTAGTCAGATTGGCCATGCCGGCCTTCAAAGCAGAAACTTCTTCGTGCAACTCGCGATTCTCTTGTTCTAAGTTGTCCATCTTCTTTTTGAAATTAGCCCGAGTGTTGTAGTGATGAGTCTGCTTGCTGAATGAAGTAACGAAGCTTGGTAAGACACCTGGGTATGCATAACAAATGCAGGAAATGTGTGCAATATGATGCATGACATGCAATGCACATGATTATTTTTACTTCATTATTTAATATTTCAAGGGATTTAAGATTTATAGACATATTGTGAACATCAAAGTAATAAAGCTTTTTGAAATACTGGGAAAAAAATTATTATAATAACTTCAAAATGGATTACAAGTTTCAATGATCCCAAGTACAAGATGAAAATAAAATCTAAAATCCTGAGAAAAGGAACTGATGGAGATCAATCTGTACGCTAGCGCTTCCCTGTGAGTCTGGTAATCTGAGCCCTTAGCCTCTGGTTTTCTTCCACATGTCTGATGGAAACCTCCTTCCAATCATCTGGATCAGAAAGTGAGTAACCAGCATCTGGTTGAGGCTTAGGGGAAAATAAATCCCCTTGCCTCTCCATAGACTCCATCGCTCGACTCTCAAGGATCTCGATCAAATCGTCTTTCTCCTTCAGGTTTGCTCTGTATGAATTCTCTAAAGTATGGAACTTGTTCTTCCAAGCATCCCTTTCATGTTGTATCCTAACCAAGGCGAGTTTTAGATCTTCTAGATCATCTAATAAGGGAGGGGTGGTCTTCACAAATAGGTCAGGCATGGGTGTCTCCCGAGTATACGGCATCTTCAACTGAATGGCTCTCGATCGGACCCACTGAAGATATGTCTCCAAAGAAACAGAACCCCTAGGTCCCAAATCCTTCCTAAACTTCTTATGAATGTGACGCTAGGCCTTTACAATCTGCTCCCTAGCTTCCCTGTGGTCTTCTCCTTCCTTCAGAAAGAAACTACTCAAATGAATACTGTTTGGTTTATCCCTTATCGGATAACCAAGTTGTCGTCATGCAAGAACAGGGTTATAGTTAATTCCTCCCTTTGTACCAAGAAGAGGCACATTGGGGAAACTACCACAACTATCAATAATCTTTACATCCTAGTAAGCTCGATGATACCAATCAATGTCTGAGTGAGTAAGTGCCATGATCTTAGGAGCCCAACGGGGTTCCTTCTTGACATCCCAAAAAGCATCAGACTGAGGCATATGAGAGATGAACCACCGGTACAACAAAGGTGTGCAATAGATAATCATTCCCCCATGATAAGAACTCCGAAGATGAACAGAGTAATAAGCATCACCCAACAGTGTAGGAACTGGGTTTCCAATCATGAAAATCCTGATAGCGTTAATGTCGACAAACTTGTCCACATTAGGAAATAAGAACAATATGTAAGCAAGTAGAGAAAAGATGGCCTCAAAAGCAACCGTACTCTTCGTTCTGGAAAAGTAACGAGCTTTCCCCAATAAGAACTGAGCTGGTAATCCTCTAATCCCTCCTTTAGTAGTCATATGGGCTTCCACCTCATACTTCCCCAGATGAATCAAAGCAACAATCTCATGTGGTTTTGGCTCACCCTCCAAACCAGTAAGAGGAACACGATCGGTAATAGGTAAATCCAATAGATAAGAATACTCCTCCAGTGTAGGCATCAACTGATAATCGGGAAAAGTAAAGCAGTGATACACTGGATCATAGAACTGGACCAAGGTCAAGAGAATACCCTCCTTCATCTCCAGCTTCATGAGAGGAATAATGGATCCATACTTCTTCCGATAGTCTGCAGAACACTCGATCTCTGGAATTAGACTGACCAACTCATCTATCTTGGGATCCTTGAAACTGTATTTCCCGGTCTTTCTCTTTCCAGAATCCATGGTTAAAAGTACTTGAGATATTCACAAATAGTCAACCTTTAAATCCCTTGAAATATTGTTTTCTTCAAAAGATGCTTATGAGTGCATGGATGCATGATGCAACAATCACACATAAGATCACACATATAGGGTTCATAGGTTCAACGTCACGAGCATGAAGTCGAAGGTACTACCCATAAGGTGTTGGTCTAAGAGTTATCACCTGCCGAACAAGGTTCTAGAGGTTCCCAGAGTCTACATCCTTCCTTCGGATATTATCAAATTCCCGATTAACTCGATAATTAGTAATATTCTTAAGAAAGACTCGTCTGAGCGTAGTATCGCGTGACAACTATTTCCGGATTACTCCGTCATGGCTTTCACACTACACCTAAAAGGCCAAGATGGGTTAGGTATTCTACGGTCCTCAGTTTCAGCAGGCTCCCAGGTCGAAAGCAATACGTCTTCCTGATTACTCGGTAAACGACACTACAGTCAAAGGGGCCTCCACTGAGTGGGGGATCTCATGCCTCCTTTTTTGGGATTACTCCCTCAAAGTTAACATGACTATACCTCCTGTCCTATCTTAAAGTTTGCCCAAGTCCGGGTATAAGACTTATGAGTAATCACCAAGCACCCTGAAAACCAGGAAAATCCAAACAAACATATATACAAAATATAACATAAACATCAATAGCACATATACAAATATAAACAAAGATAGGCTCAACCCACTTAGGGATGGACCAGCAAGAGGTCAATCTTTCCCCAGTGAAGTCGCCATTTTTATGTAGCGGTAGAAATGTTCAAGACTAACTCATTGGATTGACTAGACTTAATACAAATCAAAATAAAAATCGCCACCGCGCTTTATTGTTTCCAAAGGAATGGGAAAAGAGAGAATAACCCAAAAAGAGGGGGGAAAGATTCAAGGTAAGGGGGTTCGTTATGCAAATGGAATGTATTAGCACCCTAAACATCTACGGTACTCCGTAGGAACCTCTTTGAAAAAATCTGTATATTTTGGCTATAAAAATGTGTTGTATATAAAATTGATGGTGGAGGTGAGAAGAGAAATATTTTTTTTTTGTGATTTTTGCACCCGCCGCGGTTGCGAACCTTTAGTGCCTACGTATCACCTTTCGTGCAATAGGGGATCAGGGTACACGTAGTTCCTCTTTTAAAAATTTGAAACACAATTTTGTTAATTAATTTTAAGAGATAAGACATCATCGTCATTGTCCGTGTGGAAAACATACTTACTACCCACAATCATGAGAAAGGAGAATTTGCATTATCTCAAAGTGGAGGATATAGCTTGGATTTTAAAATCAACAATGCCTCACTCAACACCCAAGTGGAAAATATCTCACTTCACTACATATTGTAGAAGTATAGTTATTGCATCACTACAAGGATTGACAAGAGTCAAATCTTTTTAGAAAAGTTTAAAGATAAAAGCCAAAGTGGTAAAATGGTTTGAAAAGAGATTGATTGACTTTTAGTCTTCTCACAAAAAATTTCGAGGTATTATTAAGTTGATTGAAGTTTAATGATGAAAATGTTTTGAAATTGCATGGACCTAAGTCCAAGTTTATTATGAAAGTGTTTCAAGTTTCAAAACAAGAAGGGTTTTCAAAAGGAGGGAGAAGATTTTTGAAATTAAAGAAAATGGGAGGAGAAGAAGGGGCTATCCTAAAGCATAAGGTAAAAGCTAAGGATAAGGACCATCTAACCAACAAGAAGCCAAAGCTTGACATTATGAGCCAAGATAGAATTCCCATTCTTTGGATTAAAACCAAGCAAGTAAAGTTACTAGACCTCTTCAAGTGTATTAAGTCTTCACAAAAATTAGGCAGAATAACGGCTGTATAAGGGTGAATTCCAGATTACAAATAGATAATGTAATCACAAAAACCTGCACACAAAAACAAACAAGCAACCCAATGTCTTGAGGTAAACCTCAAGAACTCCAGATAAAATAATCAGATACGATCATAAGGTCTCCAAGATAGGCCAAGGTTTCTAATCCTAAGTCCAAGAAAAAGTCACATACTCCATCATGCCAAGGATAGTAACCAAATAGTCCAAGTACCATTAAGAGTTTTTTAGGGTTTATGTTGATTATTAAGTATCTTAAGAAAGGAAAAGAAAAGCTCAAGTGAGCAAAGTAAAAATGATAAGAAAATTAATGCTCAAATGAGCAAAGATGAAAATGGCATAAAATGTAAATGCTAAAAAATAAATAGTACATAAAGCATAAAAAGAATAAAAGCATAAGATAAAACAAGTCAATAATTAGTGGTTAGTCGGATGACCATCTTGAAACTTGCATTTAGGATTGGTAGAACCAAAGCCTCCACACAATAAGTTGCATTTTCTTTTTATCAAGTATATCATCCATTTGGAATTCTCACGAGTACCATTTAATGATCAACGATGTTTAAGTGATCCGCGTTGACCAAAGGTGTTATAAATCCATTAGAGGATTGGTAGAACCAAAGCCTCCACACAATGAATCTCAAGGTTATTGCATCAAAGAGATCAAATTAACATACTTGGTCTAGCAATCATAAGTTTGGGCCACGAATGATCATTTATTCGAATCGGGGCAAAATTTAGCGCTATGTTAAGCAATCGTAAGTGGACTTATATAGAAGTCGCACCTATTTTGAGGCCGGTTAATAGCAATCTATGCACCATTTGTTTTGAGACATGATATAGAGATCATGCTCCAACAACAATTAGTGTAATAAGAAGGGGATGAGATGAAGAGGATTAGAGCAAAAAGATGAATAAACCACTTTTGAATTAAAAATTTAATTAAACTATTATTAAAATCATTCATCCATTTTGGTGGAGTTGAACTCAATACTCAAGATCCAATGATGTTAATAAAGTCATGATCAAAAAATCAACTCAAGACAGCCAGAAAATAATCATAAAATAATAATATATTTAATATATACAATAAAAGGGTTAAAAAATGTTTTAAAATAGAAAATAATGAGGAAAAATATCAATTATGTTCAAATTAATCAAATAAGGCTATCGAAAAATCAGAAATGGATCCAAATATTTTTATAAATATTTTGGTAATTTTTAAAAGTCAGAAACTATTTTTAAACTATTTAAAATTGCTAAAACAAACATAAAATAGATCAAAAGTAGTAAACCTTAACATAAAATTCCATAAAATTTTCAGAACGTCAAAAATATGCAAAATAATATTTATGAATTTTTCCAAAATTAAAAAATGTCAGAAAGTATTTTTTTAAGTAATTAAAAGAAAGCAAATAATACAAAAAAATAGAAAAAATACCAAATGTTAAAATAAAAAATGTGAAAAAAATATTCATGAGATCAGAAATAATTCAAAGTATTTTTATGAATTTTTTCATAGTTTTTGGATAAAAAATAAAAAAGAGTTGTGAATTTTTGAAATTTTAATCAAATAAAATATAAAATCAGAAAATAAAATAAAACCAAAAAGATGTGGATCATCAGATCATAGTCAAAACGCGTTAGTAAGCTAATCCAATGGACCAGACGCGATGTGCTTGATATGGACCTTAGTGAAATACACATGTAATTAGAAAAAGGGAAACCAATGAAATTAAAACGCTTGGCACGCTATCATTGGCTGAGATGAGACATGTCATCATCTTCAACCTCCAGACACCCTGCAATGGGGATTTTGTGAGATCCTTCAAATGGAAAAATTAGGATCCCTGACTAGCATCATTGAACTCGTCTCTTCAAGACGATTCTAACACAACCATCGCGCCAAATTTATATAAGGTATGGAGAGAGCTATGAATCAAAAACTCGGAAAATAGCGAGCACCTTCAATTTGGGATTTCTCTCTCAATTCTCAATGGATTTAAAAATTGTAAGCAGCATTAGAATCAGACAAAGGAGTAGAACAAATTAGTGTTTGATTTGGATCCAAATGGTGGATAATTCTACCTTTTCGAAGTTCAAGTAAGAAGCTCTGAAACTGGACTTCTGTAGCTTGAATTATGGGTCGTTTTGATTGGTTTAAGTGCTGGAGAGTTTGTATGATGCTCAAGGATGATGAATGCACAAAGAATTTTCGAAAAGGAAGCTTAAATTTCAAAAACTGAATTTAACAAAAGTGGGTTCGTGTGAAGTTTTGGCAGGGTGTTCTTGGCTATCTAAGCTTAGTAAAATGGATGGGGATGACCCTCTATTTATAGGGAAGCAAATGGGATCAAAAGGAAGAGTGAATGATGCATTTTGGATGGAATTCGTGTGGGTCTGCATCATGAAGAAAATGTGACTCAATTTTGATCAAAATTCAGCTAAATCGTGCGTTTCATGATGCTAATTACTTCTGGCAAGTTGCTAATCATATTTAGAAATAAAAAAGCATGGAAAACTTGTGATTAGAAGCCAAAACAAAGATTTCAAAATCCTGACTTTGTGAAAAATTCAGTTTCAAGTTACCAAATTCAAATCCATGGTATTTCCAACTCAAGGGGTCTTAGGGCATAATTCTTGATGCCTTGGAAAGATGAGGTTACAAGCTTTGCAACGGAAAAAGAATGGAATCAAATGGATGCTTGAGCTGAAAGTTACATGGAGTCAACGTTGAAGAAAAAGAGTTGACTTTCCATACTTAGAAATATTTCAAATTCTTCTTCAAAAATGACATATAATCTTTTGTATCCAAACATGGCCTTCCACTTAGAATTTTCTCTTAACCAAAAAAATATGGAATGAAGTAGATCTCTTGAATAACATTTTGAAATTTGAACCACTCAAAATCTCCAAAAAATGAGCAAGTTATGACTTGTTGAAGTTGGCCAAAAATCATGAAATGACCTATAATATTTTGCATTCTTAAGGCAACTTCCATCCATTTTCTCACTTTTCACATAAAAGAAGGAAAAACGTACACATCTTCAATATCATCATGGAAAAAGAATGGACTTAAGGTGATAAAAATTGACCAAGTTATGACCATTTGAAGTCACATATGGAAAATTGTGGATTTATCTGGATGACTTGTAATCTTTCTTCTTCACCAAGTTATTTCCACATGAAAACTCCTTGGAACTTTTGAAGTGATTTTTTGGTAACTCTTTGAAGAGAAAGATGTCTTTGGAATCACCCAAAAATACCAAAAGGTGAGCAAGATATGCTCCTTTGAAGTTCAAAACCGTAGCCTCTAGATCAAGTGAATGCTTTGAGGAACTTTGATAAGTTTGAACAAACTTCTTGTGCCAATATTATTTCTTTGTGAATAGAAGTTATTGAGGATGATGATGAGAACTCATAGCCACTAAAACCACTTCCATATCTTGAAATTTGATAGAAATGTGCTCTTGTGACTAAAAGGAACAAGACCTTGTCCAATCATGACAACTTCTTCCCTCAACCCCTTGTACTTTTGAATCAATTTTGATAACTTTAAAATATGTTGAACCAAAATAAGCCTTTTCATGCCATTTCTTCCAAAACAAATTCAATGGTAAGGTTTGAACTCCTCAATCTATGTTGACTAGGGCATGGAAATAAACTCATGAACCCATGGAGCAACTTGCTAAACCTCATAGCCTTTACCTACATTATTAACAAGTAAGGCAAACCCACATTGAATTTTATTAATAAAAGAAAAATCTATGCAAAATATTCATGATCACAAAAGAAAACAAGTCAAGGTGCTTGGTAATTCCTCAAAAAGAGAAAAGCTGAATGATAGGGAGAAGAACCAAAAGTCCTAATGTGATCTTGTTGTGATTGAATCAACATGGTATGATGAAGGGATATTAGGGGCAAAAACTGGGGTACAACACGGTGGAGACTCTAGCTATCCGCATATTTAGATAAAACCAAAAAAGTTAGTTCTCCCACCGTATGACAAAGGGAAATACTATTATTATTAATATTATAGTTATTATTAATATTATTATTAGTAGTTAGTATTAGTAATAAATAAATACAAATAGAAGAGGGTTAGAACAATTGGGAAAATTAATGTCACATAGAAACATAGAAAAGAAGAGAAGAGAAGGGAAAAACTAGGGCAAGAGAGATTCCATCATTGTTGAAGAATTAAGGCTGCAAATTAAGGTAAGGGGTGAATGAGTTCTTTAAATGGTGATATTGGCATGAGAGGGCACTGAGGGTTCCTTTCCCTCTTTAGGTGTTTATGAAAAAATTGATGAATGTCTTCCTTGTTTGATTTATGTTGTTTCTATGTGATTTTATGTGAAATTTGTGAACCTAATGATGCCATGAATGTGTTGTTGTTGCTGATTTTGCTGTTGTTGTATTGTTCTTAAAATCCCAAATCTAGAAATTATATATCTAGGAAGATGATGAAAATTGAAGAATTATAGGTTGAAATTATTGTTGAATAGTATAATAACAATATTAGATGAAGTTTAGAGGTTAATAAGTGTAAAAAACACTATTTTAGACCCAAAATAAGAGGTCGAAGTGCTCAAATCGTGTAGAAACTATTATGGTGTGATAGCGGAAATTTTGAAGTAGCAGACTGCTCATACTCGTATGATACGCATATGGGGGGCGTGCCCAGGGGAAAAATGCGTATGGAACCTGCCTTGTCCCTAGTTCCAGCATGACCTCCTGCCGATACGCGTATGATACACGTATGAATGGGATACCAAAGGCGTATGGGAAGTTTGGGAGGATTTTGAGAAGAAAAATGTCTCTGTTCAAACACGTATGGTATGCGTATGAGACTTTGGCGCTAGGTAGGAACGCGTATAATATGTGTATGAGATGGGCGAGGGAGAAGCCAAACGCGTATGGTATGCGTATGGGCAGGCCGGGGTGCAGATATTTCCAGGTTTACAATTTCTTACCCGTTTTCGCGTGCAGTGCAGTTCCTATTGATTATTAATGACTAGTATAAGTTAGGTATACGTAGGGAGAGTAGTAGT
This sequence comes from Vicia faba, assembly GCA_948472305.1. Lineage (NCBI taxonomy): Eukaryota > Viridiplantae > Streptophyta > Magnoliopsida > Fabales > Fabaceae > Vicia > Vicia faba. Next base: position 423,922,844 of record OX451739.1, on the reverse strand, counting down.
AATGGAAATTATGACTAACCATGGGACTTTGTATGGATTACTTATTTATATTCATGATGATAATGATGTGGTGGCCTTATTAGAAAATGTAGAAGGCTTATGCCTTGTTGTCACATAGTTGTGTTGTTGCATGTTGATAATGCATACATTTTATTGGTGAGGGCTTATGCCCTGTTTTTGGCCTATAATGGCGTTATGCTGAGGGCTTATGCCCTGTTGCTGCCCAAAATTGACACTATGTTGGGGGCTTATGCCCTGTTGGTACCACGTGCATTTAGTTGTTGTCAGTTGTATTCTATTGCATTATCTTGATTTGATGTTGTGTTATATGAAAAAATAATATTTTGTGAAGTATTGCGTGAAATATGCATCATGTGAATTACTACTCCTTAGTAAGTGATATTCACCGTATATTTATTGAATGTAATTCTCACCCCTTTTGTGTTGTTATGTCTGTGCTCCTCGGGGAGTACAGATAACCAGGTACCCGTGTAGTGCTTGGAAAGAGTGTTACCTGGTCGAGTATTAGGAGTCGCTCTAATACGTAACACGAGATTATTGGGAATTTGTTATGTTTTTTCATTATTTCATTTGTTATGTATCTTATTTTTATACTGATGTTGGACCACATGTTCTAGAGTTTTTACTACTGTTGAGGCTTCAATGCCACAGAAATGAACTAATTTGATTATTTTGTTGCCGAATCAATTATTTTGAATAAATGGAGTAATAAAGTAACTTGAGACTTTATGAATTTTGAAGGATGTGACATCTTACTTGTGTACTCTGATATATATATATATATATATATATATATATATATATATATATATATATATATATATATATATATATATATATATATATATATATATATATATATATATTTCATAGATTATGTTTAAATTATTATTATGGGAAAGTGGAGTGTTACAATTGGTATCAGATTCGGTCGGTCGGTCCGGCCAGGTTGTTGAGTAAGTAGTATAGTATGACAATTAAATACTATCAATGTATTTCTTCTAACCCTTGTTTGATGTTATGATGTTAAACAAAGTAATGGCTGGAAGAAATGGTGATGCACTTGCCGCTTGTTTGCAGGCTCTGGCCCAGGCTGTGTAACATCAGCCTAATGTTGGTGCGAATGATGGATCTCGTGTTTTGGAGACCTTCCAAAGGAACCATCCACCTACGTTCAAAGGGAAGCATGATCCTAAAGGAGTACAAGAGTGGCTCAAAGAAATTGAAAGGATATCTCGGGTTATGGACTCTTCTAAGGCTCAGAAAGTGTGTTTTGGTACACATATGTTGGCGGGGGAGGCTGATGACTGGTGGGTTGTCACTCCTCAAAGATTGGATGGTACAGGTGAGGTTATTACTTGGGTTGTGTTTCGCATGGAGTTCTTGATGGAGTATTACCCAGAATATGTCTGCATGAAGAAAGAAATTGAATTTCTAAAACTGAAACAGGGAGAATTATCGATGACTAAATATGCTGCCAAGTTCGTGGAATTGGCAAACTACTATCCTCATTACAGCGAGGTGACTGCTGAATTTTCAAAGTGCATCAAGTTTGAAAATGGGTTTCACTCATAAATCAAGAAGGGAAAGGAAAACCTCGAGTAAACCTGAGAAGGGTGAAATCAAGGTCGAACAAACAAGAGATTGGGTAAGGGAGTCTGTTATGCTAGGGGAAGGTGTTAGCACCCCACATGCATGTAGTACTCTATGGTATCCACTCTAGTTGTTCTAATCAAAGGGTGTGTTTCTAATCTAAGCTTAATGGCTATAAGAAAATACAAAGAGGGAATTCATGCAAAATAAAAGAGAAAATAATGTAGGGAAAATAAATTTATGCTTGTTCGGGCCCTACCTCAATGCCTACATATCCCTTTTAAGGAATCAGAGCAGCCGTAGTTCGGTCCACTTGTTTTAATGGGTTTGTGTTTTTTATTTGAACAATGTTAGATTCGATCGTTCCACCGCTGCTCGACCTTTGGAGACTTACGACATGTAGCGAAAAGGAACTAACATGCTCTTAGAAGAGAAAATCCGATTAGCAAAAAGAAAAGAATTGATTGGTGTTTTTTACCTTGAAAAAAAAAGATTTAAATTTTTTAGATGTTTTACGCATTTGCCGATAAAAAATAAGGTTTTTGTTTTAGATGCAAAGGATGCAAAAGAAAAGAAAACATCTAAGGGAGACTATCTAAATCCAATCCCTAAAGTTGATTTTTGAAGGGAAATCTCTACCATATGTTGACATGCATGGATAACAATCCTAATGTCTATCTCAAATCATCATCTATAGATGAATCAAGAAGTCCTAAAGGATCATAGCAATGGCCTATCACCTAAAACTATGTTTATCTCGAATCATCATCTATAGATGAATTGAGAGCTCCTAAGGGAACATTCTGAGGGTATATCATCTCAAAACATGCACACAAAGATGAAATCAAGTAAACAAGTCAATAGGCTCAAGAGAGCTAGCTCAAGAGAGCACACTCAATGTGCAATGAGTAGCGCACGCTAACCCATGTCAAATTCCTAACCAAGACATTGAGGATCAAGGTAGGAAAACAAATCAACAATCAAAAGGCTCAAGAGAGCACACCTAGAGAAATCCTATCTAGGCTAGCATGCCAAAGAAAGTCTAACAAAACTATCCTATGTGGAACATGCAATGAGAGCAAAGTCGTGATCTCAATTTCTAAATTGAGTGACTCATCGATCAACAAAATGTTTTGATCAAAAGCGATAAAATCTTATAGGGAGCATGCACTGAGAGCGAAGTTGTGATCTCAATTTCTAAATTGAGTGACTCATCGATCAACAAGAAATAAAGGAAAGCGATTAAATCCTATAGGGAGTATGCACTGAGAGTGAAGTCGTGATCTCAATTTATAAATTGAGTGACTCATCGATCAACAACCATGGAAGAAAACACAAGCACAACACATATAACAAATAAAGTGCAGATGCCTGCTACATGTCTTTAAGCAGTGACTTTGCCACTATAGGGGCTCCCAGAACTATCTAGAAAACCGTAAAGAGTGAAAGAAATGAAAAGGAGGCTGTGTAATACCAAACAAATAATAAACCATAGCAAGAAAGAAAAAATGAGAAACCTGGAGAACTTCGAGTAAGCTAGCATCATCAAACAAAGCAAGTCATAAATCAGATGTCCAACATAAGCCTCGAAGCAAACGGTGTGAAAATAAATCACAAAAATGATGTGCATCGGACACCATCACAAAAGTCATCCTGCATAAAAATACAATCCAGACAAAAACACAACAAATATGTGTATTCTCAAGTTAAGAGGATCAAAGCATAAACTTGTCTGAATCGCATCCGTATCTCGTAAGTAAAGTGAAATACGGACCGAATAGGATATCGAATTCATGTTCCCAAAATAAAGTGGAACGTGAATTAATATCATCATGAGAATCCCTTAGTACAAGTCCTTGCACAACCAACACACATGTCAAAAGTAATAAGGAAAAACTAATCTGAAAGAGAAAACACAATGAAAAACGAAACAAAATAAAAAAAGAAGTTATTGTTTCTTGGCTTGGGAACCCGGTTACCCTAACTCAAGAATCTGAGAAAATAGCTACTGACTTGAGGTAACCAGTTACCATAATTGGGTAATCGGTTACCAAAACTTTGAAGATTTTGAAATTTGCTTCTGACTTTGGGTAACCGGTTATCACAATTTGGTAACCGGTTACCACGTAAAAATTTTAAAATCTTTTGTGAATGAAATGGATGGTAACCAGTTACTATAACCAGGTATCCGGTTACCCTCGTGTCATAGGCAGTTTTAACAGATTTTTGAGCATTTTCAATGGCTTGGATACTTGATCAAACACAAAGTCTCCATAAATTCAACACATGATTTTGCATAATTAATGGTTTAGATTTATATAACACATAATTGATATAAGATCAACAATTAGGCTTCATGCAACATCAACCATTTGATTTAACAATTAAGCACTTTCATGAAACAATCACTTAAGTCAAATAAGCACTTAATTCAATTATTCAATCCCGGATTTACACATGATTGTCAAATCAATTCAAATTTCTAGCACTAGATCTAAGTTCTCAATTCAAATTTTCAACCTAGATTTAATTCATGCTTGATCAAAAAAATTGCTTCTCAAATAATCACTTATTTCAAAAGTGCTTAATTCAAGAAAACTCACTGATAGAAGTGAAGAGGAGGCTTAGGTATAGAGATCACAATGAACGGATCAAGATCGGAGAAGAATTGATCTTGATCTTGATTTTGGATTCTTGATAAAATTGTTGTTGTGTTCTTGATCAAAAGGTAGAGAAAACTTTAATTTGATCCTTGAGAATTGAAAGAATTGTTAGACTTGTGTTTTTGAGAAATGGTAATTTATGAGAGCCTCGTCCTTGAAAATTCAGATTTCAAGATTATATACATGGGCCAATTAGTCCTTGGATGAGAAATTGAATTGGGCCTTCATTTGACAGTGTAAACTTGATACATACTAAAAGTGCCATGTCATCATCCATACCGAATCTTGAACTGATTTCAAAATGAAAAATGAAGATCATCAAATTTTTGACGGGTTTCCGAAAGAACGGGCTTAATTGGATAAACAAAGAGGAAGTTATGAGTTTTTAAAGTTTCACTAACACTGTGTCAGGCAAAATAATTTTCTGTGCAGTATTTCTATTGTGTCACACGCGGAACGGACCAAAAACAGAAGTCTTCGATTCATCGTTTGATTTTGGCATCTGAAGAGAAACTGTAATAGACAAAATTTGTGAACCAACGCCTCCAGGCCCAACTCAATGTGATAAAAACCGAATGAGATGTGAATTTTACCGTATCAAACATTAATACAAATGAATTTCGGTTCAGCACAAACATGTCTTCAGAAACTCAAAGTTCATGGGTCCTTCCTTAGTGAATCATTTTTTGACTTCCAAATACAACATCAAGATGACATCGAGACGGAATTTTTGAAATCAAAACTGCGCACATACGACATTTTATCCGAGAGTTGTGAATTTTCTAATGCACATGAAACCACGATTCAGCACACTTTTCTTTATTTTTTCACTGTATATCTTCCAAGAGAACTGTATATTCAAAGACCTTTGTTCGAGGATTAACTTTTGGTCCAAACACGAAAGTTGGAGAGGACATCTAGAAGGTTCTAAATCTTCAAGAATCAACCCAAAACACCATTCCCCAAACAGGAGATACGGATTTTTAAACTCAGATCTGTTGAAGTACTGTTTCCAATTCGCACTGCTTTAAATTTACCAGAAACACCCAAATCTTTCACAACTCGACCTGCTTTGAAAAATATGAGAGCTTTGTAGAATTGATGGATTACATTGATCCCATGTGTATGGATCCAATGATATGCATGCACGTATATGCTAACAAGAATACACTTAGAGTTTAAAAAATGAAGAGGGTCAATTTTAGGGTACAACAGTTGCCCCTATTCAATCTTCTTTAACTAGGAGGTGAGATTGGCAGACGCCTTTCGAACAACCAAGGTGGAAGAGGATTGAATACTTATTAGAATAATAAAATTTGCACTATGAAATCGGTTGAGTTAGGATGAAACTTTTGTTTTTTTCTTAGAAGATGTATGCCAGGTCAAGATTAGACATACGAGACAATTATCGGGTATTCAAGAAAGAGACCAACTGTAACGCCCGTTAATTTAATTAATTATTTAATTAATATATTTTTAGATTATTTGTTAAAGTTGTGAGATGTTATGGATTGTTGGTATAATTTGTTAGATTATTATTAATTAATTAATTACTTAATTAATTAATAATAATAATGTTGGAATTAATGGAATAATATAAGATTAAGTTGTTGGGCCTATTTTATATGGTGGTATGTAGTACTAAGGGGGTGTGAGAATTAAGCCCAATAGAATTGGTGATATAAGGTTAAGCTAACACAAGGATTTGATTTAGTTGGTGATCAAGGGTTTGTGCGTTAACCGGAAGAGCTGCACGGAGAGAGGAGCAAGCTGCCCGGTGTCGAGCAGAGCAAAACAAGGATTACAGCTGAAGCTTTGGTTGAGCGAACTTCAATCCAGGTAAGGGTGGGGTTCTAACATTATAATGGGATTTATGATGTGTATTATGTGGGAATTGGTTGTTTGTATGACTGTGTGTGTTGATGTTTCTGGATTTGTTATCGAAGTTGCCCGTTTCTCTATGTTGTAGTCATTTAGGGAGTAACCATATGACAGTTTAACGAACCTATTTTAGGAATTTTCCCAGTTATTATGTTGTTGGCAGTTTGAGTGGTCTGTATCATTGCCCGGTAGAATTGATGATTAAGTTAGTGTAGTTTATCACTGGGTCGTTATGATGTTGTGGTGTTCCGAGCAGTTGGTAGGAAATTAGTAAATTGTTATTGTGGTCATTTTAGGAAAGTTTCTACGTGACTGTCTTGTATAATTAATAAATCTGTTGAAAGGAAATATAGGTTCCCGTTGTTGTGATATTCCGAGCAGTTGGTATGAAATTATGGATTGTAGTGGTGTGGTCGTTAAGAATTGCATTGTTACATGTTGTTGGTCGGAATTAGTGGTCGAGGAGGATGTGATGGTGTTAAGTGTCGAGCGGAATTTAGGCTGCAAGGTGTGTTATAGAATATATGTGTTGGATGTCGAGCGGCATTAGGTTGCGAGGTGTGCCGAGGAGCACTGTACTATTGTCGAGCGGAACGAAGTTACAGGTTGTGTCGAGGAACATAAGTTATTCGTTATTCCTCTCTTTTTTTTTGTGTGTCAAGGAGTATGAGTTAGTTATTATTTGGCCTTGGTTGTTGTGCATGTTGAGGGGTACGTGGTTCCCGAACCCTATTGCTTGTATGTGTTGATTCGGTCGTTACAGTGTGTTGTGTAGTTTGTGCTTAATTGAGAATTTGCAGGTTGATCATTTATGTAGAGATGGCTCTAATTTTGGTAGATATTAAGTTGTAGGCTTATGGCTAACGTTGATTTATGTTGAATTTATGTTGAATTGTTGTTGATGTTGTAGGATTATGGCCAACATTGATTTATGTTGAGTTGTTGTTTGTTGTTGATTTTTGCTACATTCATGTTGTGTCGCATACATCGCATATCAAGTTGGAGTTGATGCTCGTTAAGTTAGCCTGGATTGGAAAAATATTAGGTTGAAGGCTTATGCCTTGTTGATGCCTATATTTATTGGTAGATTTTGAAGTTGGGAGTTCTGCTCCAATGGTACCACATGCATTTGCATAAAGACACGTTGCATTCTGTGTTGCATTTTGTGTCGTTGGGTGGTTAATTTGATTATGCTTATGTTATCATGATTGTGAAGTGGTGATTTTTGCATGGACTGATTCTAATATAATGTTTATCACACATCCTATTATATTGTTCGATATCTCACCCCTTCGGTTTGAATGTTACCCATATGTTGGTAACATGTAGGTAATCCAGAGTGAAGTCGGTTTACCTTCAGTAGTTCGAGTCGGTGTCATTGCTCTTACACGTAACACTCGGGGACATGAACGCTTGCTATTTTTTTATTGTTATTACTTAGTTATTACACTTTAAGTTGTTGTTCGTTAAATAGTTGTTATTTGAAGTTGTTTTAGTTGGATAAAGATGTTATATTCTTTAATTTGAATATTTGATTCTGCTGCTGGTTATGAAAGTTGTTGGTTTTAAAAGATGAATTCATGTTGTTGTTGTTTCATCTAGATTTAGTGTGTTATGTATCATCGATGAATGTTGTTGTACTAAGTTGAATTTGTAGCATCCTGATTCGGTTATCGAATTTTGTAACTCTGATTTATATAATAATTGTCGGGTAGAATTGGTGTGTTACAAAGTTGGTATCAGAGCAAGTTGGTCAGTCCTGCCAAGTTGTCTAATACTGTTTGTTCCTTAGTACGCGACAAGTGTGTGAAACACTGTCGATTCTTGCTTTCTTTTCTAATCGCTTGCATATAGGAGTTGGTTTGAAGATAAGTGGGGGAGAATCTTTGCTTATCGGATATGTTTCGATTGTAAGATGTTAGTTTAGTATGCTATTGATGGCGACGGTGCAAGTATTGTTGAAGTTTTGTTGTTTCCTGAATCCGAAGGTGACATGGATTCAAGATTTTGTTTGTTAATCAAGTTGGAGCGTCTTGAGAGAGGATGATCATACATTGTTGATGTTTACTTCTCGAAGGATGAGGAGCAATATAACAGTTGTTGATATACGAGTAGGGAATCCCTGATATTTCTGGAGGTGATTGTTGAGTAACAATGATAATTTTTAAAAGATGGAATTTAGAAAGTTGTGATGTTTCAGCACTGCTGGTGGACTATGAAGTTATCAGTTTGAGTAGCCCTTGCGTAAGATGTCAATGTTTGAACGGTGATAGTGTGACAGATTGTTGTAGACCTTGTCATGGGATCCTTGTGAGTGGTTGTAAAAGTTGTTGGAGTTGTTGGAATATTTTGAATCGCGAGTCAGAGTCGGAAATGCAAGGAGATGAGTATGATTTCAAGGATGGTAAGTGTTGGTGTTGGTACAAAGAAATTTTGTTCTGATGTTATTGTAAGGTGTGTATTAGAATGTCGTTGCATGACATCGATATTCGCATTTTCGGATAACTTTAGAAATTTATATCTTGTGTTCCGAGTATCGGATTGGTGTTCCGTTTGAACCTATGAGGAGACAGAAATATATTCTATCATATGAAAGTGTTTTCAAATATGGTTGATACATTCCCATATGGAGGAACTCTGAAGTCATTTACGGAATTAGAGGATTTTTGGGCATAAATGATTATTATCGCAGTTGTTCGAGACGAGGTCAAGCATAATATGTTGTTGCTGAATAAGTTGAAAAATGAGATGTTCGGCATTAAAAAGGATAGTCGTTCATAATTTCAAGTATGGGATGTTTCATGTGAAGAAAATTCTGTAGAAGTAAAGAAAAGATTGACGACTACTCCGGTATTAGTTTTTCCTAATCCGAGTGAGTCATTGGTAGTGTGTTATGAATGCTTCTAAGATGGATTTAGGAGGTGTGCTTATGCAGAATGATAAGGTATTTGCTTATGCGTCAAGGAATTTGAGGGCTCATGAAAAGAATTATGATATGCATGATTTAGAGCTTGCTGTTGTTGTTTTTTTGTTGAAGATTTGGAGGCATTATCTTTATGGTTATAAATTTGAAGTATTTAGCGATCATAAGAGTTTAAAGTATTTGTTTAACCAGAAAGAATTGAACATGAGACAACAAAGATTATTGCCGTTGTTAAAAGATTATGATTTCGGTTTGAATTATCATCCAGGAAAAGCGAATGTGGTGGCCGATGCGTTAAGTTGAAAGACTTTACATATGTCAGCAATGATGGTTAAAGAGTTGGATTTGATTGAACAGTTCAGAGATATGAGCTTAGTTTGAATAGTGACACCAAAGAGTGTTATGTTGGGGATGTTGAATATTAACAATGATTTTCTGGATAGTATCAAAGAAGCTTAGAAGTCATATGTGGAATTGGTAGATTCGGTGGTTGGACTCAATTAGTCTGAGAATGACGATTTCAAGTTAGATGTGTAGGGTGTGTTGAGATTTCGTAATCGAATTTGTATTTCTGATGATGCGGAGATGAAGAAAGTAATTCTTGAGTTGGAGGATACTTAACTTTCGTGTGAGGCTAAGTAAGTGTAATATGGACCGTGTAATATGTTGAGCATTGGTGTCTCATCGATAAGATCGGATGAGAGTGACATTGTGGGAGTGTTTGTAAATATAATTGGAAATTATTGGATTATGGTGCTTTAGGTGACCTAACTACAAGTTCTAAAGGGACACTACTATGGTTTGGAAACGATGGTTTATACTCCATTATGGTTGTCGGCTATCTATTAACAAATTGAAGAACTAATCACCCTTAATCTCTTGTTGATAGTAGACGAGATCATGTTGGATGGTATAGACTTGTCTTGCTATCTTAATGGTGTGTAAAGTCATTGATGTTATATCGTGAGGATAGTCGCTCATCAGTTTGTGTGAAGTAATAGAGGAGTGGCTAGGAAAGAGTTAAGACGTATTGAACAATTCGGAGTAGTGGGTTTATATGCAAGCTAATTTTGCAAAGTGAAAGATTAAGAATATCAAGTGAACAAAGATTTTATGGTGGGTGTTAAAGAAATTCTGAAACTAGGTTGAGACTTGTAAATCATATAGTTGACAGAAATTTGAATGAGGACGGTGACTTAAGATGGATGATCAGAGTTGCGCAGCTGAAGCGTGATGTGGCACAGTTGTATGCATGTATGACTCGTTAGAAGTGAAGGACTAAATATCATAAGCCTATGGGAATGATATGTTTTGATCTACATGTTTGATTTGGTGGATTGTTGATATAGGGATGATGTGCCAGGGTACTGTGTTTCCTCGTAAAAATTTGTTGATTTTATAAGGATATTATTATGGTTGTTGGTCGATGGTGAGTTGTGTGTATATTTGTTGAGTTATACTGTTAAGTTGGCGTTATAATGATTTTGTTCCCGTTGTCGTGATGTTGTTTTTGGTTACCGTAAATGATGGATAGTACTCCATTATATGACGAAGTTGATTATGTTGGCTATGTTGATATCACTATAAGGGTGATACAACGATATGAATGGAGTTGTTGATATTTTGTTGATAATTGATATATATAAGATGATAATGTGATGTTCTATATCCAAGTATAAGTGTGTTATGATTGTTACTACTTTAAATGTTGATATGACAAGATATGGTTGAAGTGGTTGTTAAGTTATTAACGATTATCTTGTGAAGTGGTGAATGATTAGTATGTGTGTATTTGATTTAAGTCATGTTGATTTATTATTATGTCGAGAAAGTAGTGGTGGAAGTGTTGTCAGACGCGACTTAGGGATCAGAGAATAAGATGCGAAATTCGCGTTAAGAGAGGTAGTATCGAGTAGATTTTCGAGGACGAAAATATTCTAAGTGGGGGGAGAGTTGTAATGCCCGTTAATTTAATTAATCATTTAATTAATATATTTTTGGATTATTTGTGGAAGTTGTGAGATGTTATGGACTATTGGTAAAAGTTGTTAGATTATTATTAATTAATTAATTAGTTGATTAATAATAATAATAATAATAATAATAATAATGTTGGAATTAATGGAATAATATAAGATTAAGTTGTTGGGCCTATTTTATATGGTGGTATGTAGTACTAAGGGGGTGTGAGAATTAAGCCCAATAGAATTGGTGATATAAGGTTAAGCTGACACAAGAATTTGATTTAGTTGGTGATTAAGGGTTTGTGCATTGACCGGAAGAGCTACACGGAGAGAGGAGCAAGCTTTCCGGTGTCGAGCAGAGCAAAACAAAGATTACGGTCGGAGATTTGGTTGATCGAACTTCAATCCAAGTAAGGGTGGGGTTCTGACCTTATAATGGGATTTATGATGTGTATTATGTGGAAATTTGTCGTTTATATGACTGTGTGCGTTGATGTTTCTAGATTTGTTATCGAAGTTGCCCGTTTCTATATGTTGTAGTCGTTTGGGGAGTCACCGTATGACGGTTTAATGAACTTGTTTTAGGAAGTTGCCCGATTGTTATGTTATGGGCGGTTTGAGTGGTCTGTATCATTGCCCAGTAGAATAGATGATTAATTTAGTGTAGTTTATCACTGGATGGTGTGGTCGTTATGATGATGTGGTGTTCCGAGCAGTTGGAAGGAAATTAATAAATTAATATTGTGTCGTTTTAGGAAGGTTTCTGTGTGACTGTCTTGTATAATTAATAAATCTTTTGATAGGAAATATAGTTTCCCACTGCTGTGATATTCCGAGCAGCTGGTCTGAAATTATGGATTGCAGTGGTGTGGTCGTTAAGAAGTTGCATTGTTACATGTTGTTGGTCGGAATTAGTGGTCGAGGAGGATGCTGATGGTGTTAGGTGTCGAGCGGCATTTAGGTTGCAAGGTGTGTTAGAGAATATATGTGTTGGATGTCGAGTGATATTAAGTTGCAAGGTGTGCCGAGGAGCAAGGTACTATTGTCGAACGGAATGAAGTTGCAGGTTGTGCCGAGGAACATAAGTTAGTTGTTATTCCTCTTTGTTTCTGTGTGTGTCAAGGAGTATGACTTAGTTATTATTCTGCCTTGGTTGATGTGCGTGTCGAGAGGTACATAGTTCTCGAGCCCTATTGCGCGTGTGTGTTGATTCGGTCGTTACAGTATGCTGTGTAGTTTGTGCTTAATTGAGAATTTGCAGGTTGATGATTTATGTTGAGATGCCTCTAATTCTGGCATATATTAAGTTGTAGGCTTATGGCCAAAGTTGATTTATGTTGAATTTATGTTGAATTTATGTTGAATTTATGTTGAATTGTTGTTGATGTTATAGTCTTATGGCCAACGTTGATTTATGTTGAGTTGTTGTTTATTGTTGTTTTTTGCTACATTCATGTTGTGTCGCATACATCGCATATCAAGTTGGAGCTGATGCTCGTTAAGTTGGCTTAGATTGGAAAAATATTAAGTTGAAGGCTTATGCCTTGTTGATGCCTCTATTTATTGGCATATTTTTAAGTTGGGAGTTTTTCTCCATTGGTATCACATGCATTTGCATAAAAACAAGTTGCATTATGTGTTGCATTCTGTGTCGTTGGGTGGTTGATTTGATTATGCTTATGTTATCATAATTATGAAGAGGTGATTTTTGCATGGACTGATTCTAATATAATGTTTATCATACATCCGATTATATTATTCGATATCTCACCCCTTCTGTTTGAATGTTACCCATATGTTAGTAACGTGCAGGTAATCTAGAGTGAAGGCGGTTTACCTTCAGTAGTTTGAGTCGGTGTCATTGCTCTGATACGTAACACTCGGGGGGATGAACGCTTGCTATTTTATTGTTGTTATTATTTAGTTGTTGCACTTTAAGTTGTTGTTTGTTAAATAGTTGTTATTTGAAGTTGTTTTAGTTGGATAAAGATGTTATTTTCTTTAAGTTGAATATTTGATTCTGCTGCGTGGTTATGAAAGTTGTTGGTTTTAGAAGATGAATTTATGTTGTTGTTGGTTAATCCATATTTAATGTGTTATGTATCATCGATGAATGCCGTTGTACTAAGTTGAATTTGTAGCATCCTGATTTGATTGTCGAATTTTGTAACTCTAGTTTTTATAATATTTGTCGGGTAGAATTGGGGTGTTACACCAACTACATCAGGATCTATCAGAGATATCAGATACGGAAGAGACCTAACGACATGAACTCGATTGAAGAAATTTGAAATGGAATAGATCTGCCAAATTGATCTCAACCGAATATCAAAGATGGAAGAAATCGGTCAAATCGATCTCAACCGGATATCAAAGATGGAAGAAATTTGTCAAATCGATCTCAACCGGATATCAAAGGTGGAATGAATCTGTCAAATTGGTCTCAACCAGATATCAAAGATGGAAGAAATCTGTCAAATCAATCTCAACCGGATATCAAAGATGGAAGAAACCTATCAAATTAATCTCAATTGGATATCGAAGGTGGAAGAAATCTGTCAAATTAATCTCAACCGGATATCAAATTTGGAAGAAATATGTCAAATCGATCTCAACCGGATATTAAAGGTGGAAGAAATCTGTCAAATTGATCTCAATCGGATATCAAAGATGGAAGAAATCTGTCAAATCAATATCAACCGGATATCAAAGATGGAAGAAATATGTCAAATCGATCTCAATCGGGTATCAAAGGTGGAAGAAATCTGTTAAATTGATCTCAACCAGTTATCAAATAGAGACCTCTTGAATCAAAAGAGAAACTCAAAGATTGAATAGAGAACGCTTGTATCAAAGGCAAACTTAAAACAGCAAGGAGACTAACTGAGGGTAGGCTTTTGACGAAATACCGCCACTCTGAAACGGACTTGTCGGGGATAAAGATACGTATGTATGGTCAACATTAGACACATACAAGAAAGAGACCGACCAAAACAGACTCTCAAAGGGGATGTTAGCTTAGCTAATGGAAGGAAAACCCGATCAATATGGATAAACCAAAGACAAAACTGAATAAGCAGAACCCCCACAGGACACTGATCAAAGGTGAACTCGACAAGAGAAAGAGACCAGCCAAAGAGGATTCTAATAAGGATTGCAAACACAGGTTAGGCTTTATAAAGGCCGTGAATGCGCAAGAACTACAATATCCCTCTGTCCAGAAGCAGGACATGATTCTTCAAGAGTAGCAATTATCTGAATTACCACAAACCAAGTATAGATACTCAAATACTTGAGAAATAAGAAAGGTTAGACACTGACTCTTACTCACATTCTAACAGTAAAGCAAACACGGGTAAAATAACTGAAGACTTGCAAGGGCAAGAAGAAACCACAACTTACTGGAAAAATGGAGAATACCAAAGACCTGAATAGTAGTAAACCAAAATAGACTCTGTTGGGGGAACAAATCATGTATGCGTGCATAGCAACCTGGTTGCTGAAGGTAAACACAATTGGCTTATACTTATGCATGTTTTAATTTTTATATCTATTTTGGTAGATGCAATAAAATGATGCATGTTTTAGCGATGCATTGGGAACACACATCAATAATCGGCTATTGAGGAGACAATGAATTCCTGAACGATTATCTCTGCACATTTGATCTTCTGCAAAGAGAAATCAATCTGAACTTCATTGGAGAATCGTAATTCAGACCCAACAGCTTCAAAATATTGCTATCACCGGGCAAATAACTTCCTAGGGAGAATATTGCAAACATAAATTGCAGCTCTGAAAGAATATTGAACTCTGATCTAACTCTCAACTCATTGGGGATTAGATCCAATCCCTTCCTGTCTATGATGAGGAAAACTTCACTGGGAATAGAAACTTTTACTGGGGATCATATAAATTCTTAAATGAAAAGAATTTTATTCAGACCATACTAGGGATAACGACTAGAGGTGATAAACTTCACTTGGGGAAGAAGAAAACCTTTTAACCACAACTTGAAATTCGGAACTCCAATGGGGAACTTTCCATCAATACTCTCCTACTAAGGGTAAGAGACCCTTGAACAACAAACATCAATGCATATTGCTCTAGAAAAAGAAAGGGACTTGATCCACTGGGGAATAAGCAGGCCTGATGATCAATCATCTCCTCAAGAAAACTTAATAGGGTGAAATTTCCTAGGGAAAACTGAACTTTATGGGGAATTAAACAATCAGTCTCACTGGAGATAACATCACCAGGATGGAAATCTTCTCTTGAGAAGAAACAGGTATCTTGCGATAGAAGCTCCATTGGGGATAGAAGAGTTATGAATGGCACCATCATGTACACCACACTGGGGAGGTAGGATACCTTCTTCAACGGGAAAATAAAAATTTGCTTCACTAGGGGATAAAGGCAAATTAATCTATAGTATCCTTGAAATTCGGCTTCGACTGGGTATAAAGCCACCTCTTCAACTGAGTAACAGAGAAGCTTCAGATAGTGTCATCAACAATACCAACCGCACTGGAAACAATTATTCCTGCAAGATTCATGTCACCAAAGACTTTCACTGGGAAGAAGAAATCAATTCAAATTGGGCAGAAAAACCACCTCCATGGGAATACCAAACCAGAATCTCCCATGGGTAATTGGAAATATATTCAAGAAGACTATGATACAGGCAGATCACATTGGAGAAAAGAGTGCAAACTTCACTGTGGAGTAGCATGCGTACTTCACAGGGAAGACAAGGGTTAATCTCACTAGGGGAACCGCGAAATGCCGCCTTCAAGGGTAATATGTCAATAATCTTTAAAGAAAACCAGAAATAATACACTGCAATGAACAGGCAGAGCATACTCAAGCGAGGGTATGATATCGTTGGAGATACATGATTCTGTCCTGAGCACAAGTGTGCATTCACTGAAGGAAATCGAACCCCATTCTACAGAAATCCTTATGTTGGTCGCATACGGACCCTTCTTGATTCACTTGCCGGTACGCTTTAACCATACCTGCACAAAGTGGAGATTACAATAACATGCCCCGGTATGGGATGGCTACCTTAGCCGTCATATCAGACACCTGGAACTTTAAGCAATTTCAATTACTGATATATTAGGTTGTAATGCTTTAATGTTTTAAATGCAAAGTTTATCAAAAATGTTGGACGTCTTTTGCAATAAAAATAGTAAAATTAAAAACAAATTGGCACGATTTGAAGAAAAAAAATTATTAATTTATTGGCCTGTAAATAGGCATTTACATCAAGAAGTAATTCCTGAAAAGAGGTAGTTGCATACAAAGCATACAATTGAGAAAACAAAGATGGAAATGTGAGTGCGGATTTATCAAGACCGACTCTGCTATAGTTGTTATGACCTCAAAGCTCCTTAGTATCTTGATTTATAAATAAGCTGATTGGACTGATACTTCCCAAGCCAACCCAACAACAATGTAAATTGATATTACAGATGCAATGCAGACCGTAGTATTCACTTTTAATCCCTAACTTTTTCCTGTATTGCCCTTTTGGGTTTTCAATCCATCGAGATACACTTTTTTGCCTAAATTGCCTTTGACAGGTCCAACTTAGTGGGTGCACGATTTTTTTTCACTCATTCACTCTTTATTTTGTCCCTAACTTTTTCCCAAACCTTTTCTCACTCTTTTAGGTTCACCGGGATGCCTTTTTTCCTGAGCCAGTCAACTCAGTGGTCATTTTATGCGAAGTACTTTTTCACTATGTCTATGTTGACGGGGTGAGGGAAATCCTCTCCATCCATAATTATGAGCATCATAGATCCTCCTGAAAAAACTTTCTTTACAACATATGGTCCTTCATAATTAGGGGCCTATTTACCCCTAGCATCTGTATTGTTAGGAGGCAAGATCCTTTTCAGCACAAGATCACCAGCTTGAAAATTCCTCGGACGTACCTTGTTGTCGAAAGCTTTCTTCATCATCCTCTGGTATAACTGCATGTGACAAATAGTCGTCAATCTCTTCTCATCAATGACATTCAACTGAGGAAATCTATTCTGAATCCATTCGGCCTCATCCAACTGTACATCCATCATTATCCTTAAAGAAGAAATTTCCACTTCCACAGGCAGGACTGCTTCCATGCCATATACAAGCGAGATGGGGGTTTCCCCAGTTGAAGTATGCACAGTGGTACGATAACCATGTAAAGAAAATGGAAACATCTCGTGCTAATCCTTATAAGTGACAACCATCTTCTGCACAATCTTCTTAATATTCTTTTTAGCTGCATCAACCGCACCATTCATCTTAGGATGGTAAGGATAAGAATTGTAATGCTTTATCTTAAAGTTTTCGCACAACTCTTTCATCATCTTATTATTGAGATTCAACCCATTATCGGTAATAATCTTCTCGGGAATCCCATATCGACAAGTGATATTATGCTTGATGAAATGAGAAACCACCTGCCTAGTGACGTTGGCATAAGATGCTGCTTCGACCCACTTGGTGAAGTAGTCAATGGCCACCAGAATGAAGCGGTTCCCATTGGAAGTAGTTCCCTTTGGAAGCAGTCAGCTCAATCCAACCAATCATATCAATATCCCATATTGTGAATGGCCAAGGAGAAGTCAAGACATTCAGAGGGTTGGGCGACACATGCATTTATTCGGTATAGATATGACTTTTGTAACAGATCCTGGAATGATTATAGCAATCGTTTTCTATTGTTGACCAATAGTAACCTGCTCTCAAGATTTTCTTGGCCATAGTATGCCCACTGGAATGAATTCTAAAGGAACCTTCATGATTTCTTCTTTGATCTTATTTGCTTCGTGTCTATCCACGCATCTGAGCAAAACAAAATCGTAGTTTCTCTTATACAAAACATCCCCATCGAGGAAAAACTTGGTTGCATATTTCCGCAAAGTCTTCTTATCAATGACAGAAGCATCCTCTAGATATTATTTCATTTCTAGATTTCTCTTGATATCATAAAACCATGGTTCTCATCAACAGGATATTTTTCTACTTCATAACAAAACGCTGGCTCATCCAACCTCAAAATGGTGATAGAGGGGGCTTCATTTGCCCATATGACTTTAAACATGGATGACAGAGTAGCCAAAGTGTCTGCTAAGTTGATCTATTCCCTTGGAATATGATTGAAAGTAATCTCATCAAAATATGGGGTCAGCTTCATCACATGCTCACGATACGGAATCAGATTCAGGTGACGAGTTTCCGAATCTCTGTTGACTTGACTAATCACAAGAGCAGAATCCCCATATACTTCCAAGACCTTGATTTGCAAATCAATAACAGCTTCTAACCCAAAGATACAAGCTTCATATTCATCCATATTGTTAGTACAATCAAAGAAAATTCTAGCAGTGAGAGAAGTATGGAAACCCTCAGGAGAAATAATCACAGCACCGACACCATTAACCAATGCATTAGAGGCACCATCGAACACCATCGTCCATCGTGATCCTGGATCGGGTCCTTCCTCTTGGCCTAGAATATTACAATCTTATAAATACATGATGTCTTCATCTGGAAATTTAAACTTCATCGGCTGATAGTCGTCTTCCATAGGCTGGTGAGCAAGATAATCGGACAACGCACTACCTTTGATAGATTTTTGGGTAGTATACTAGATGTCATATTCTGTTAAAATCATCTGCCAATAGGCTACTCTTCCCGTGAGAGCTGGATTTTAAAAGATGTACTTGATTGGATCCATCTTAGATATCAAGAGAGTGGCATGAGTCAGCATATATTGTCTAAGATGCTTTGCTGCCCACGCGAGTGTGTAGCAAGTATTTTCTAGCAATGAATACCTCGACTCACAATCATTGAATTTCTTGCTCAGGTAGTAGATAGCATGTTCCTTTCTACCTGTCTCGTCATATTGATCGAGTACACAGCCCATGGAGTTTTCCAACATTATCAGATACATTATCAAGGGCCTACCTTCCACCGGAGGCGAAAGAATTGGAGGTTCCAGCAAATATTCTTTAATTCTATCAAAGGCCACTTGGAAATTGTTATTCCACCTGTCCGTCTGATCTTTTTTCAATATTTTGAAATTGGTTCACAAGTGGCTGTAAGATTAGAGATGAATCTAGCAATGTAGTTCAATCATCTAAGAAAACCATGAACCTCTTTCTCTGTTTTCGGCACAGGTATTTCTTGTATAGCTTTTATCTTTCTAGGATCAGCCTCAATTCCTTTTTCACTTACGATGAAGCCCAACAACTTTCCTGACCTCACCCCGAAGGTTCATTTGTTTGGATTCATCCTCGGTATGAACTTTCTTAATCTTTCAAACAGTTTTAACAAGTGGACGAGATATTCCTCTTCTGTCTGGGACTTGACAATCATATCATCAACATATACTTTAATCTCCTTATGTATCATATCATGAAACAGAGTGATCATTGCATGCTGATACATTTCCCCTGCGTTATTCAAACTAAAGGGCATCACTTTGTAGAAAAATGTTCCCCAAGGTGTAATAAAAGTAGTCTTCTCAATGTCTTCTGGCACCATCTTGATCTGATTGTAGCCATAAAAACCATCCATAGAGGAAAACACCTTAGCTTGAGCAGTATTGTCAACTAGAATATTAATATGAGGGAGGGGAAAATCATCTTTACGGATTTCTCTATTCAAGTCCCTATAATCTACACACATTCTTACTTTACCATTCTTCTTAGGCATCGGTACAATATTCGCGATCCACGGCAGGTAAGAAGTCACTTTCAAAAAACTTGCATCAAATTGCTTTTGAACCTCCTCTTTGATCTTCTTAGACATCTCAGGATGAGTTCTTCGAAGTTTTTGTTTAACAGGAGGACACTCTTCTCTAAGAGGCAGTTTGTGCACAACAATATCTGTATCCAGCCCATGCATGTCTTCATGAGACCAAGCAAAGATATCTGCATACTCACGGAGCATTTCAATCAATCTTCGCATGACACTGTCTTCTAAAGCGGCCCCCAATCTTCTTGACTTCTCTTTGGACCTCCTTGATACCCAAGTTGATCAACTCGGTAGTCTCTTAGTGCGGCTAAATGATCTTTTTTTCTTGCCTCAACAATCTAGCTATCTCTTCGAAAAGTTCACAATCTTCTTCAGCTTGTTCTTCAGCTTGATAGATCAGATTTTCAAAGTCATAAAGAGCCATAGCATAATCATTTTCGATAATTTACGAGATTAACGGGGGACATAATCTGCATGATTATTTTTATTTTTATTTTATTTTTAGTTTTAGAAAGAAAAAAAAGTAAATAAAAACTTACATTTTGCCAAAAATTTAAAAGAAAGACAGGGAGCAAAATTTTGAATGCAAAAAAGACGTCCTTTATTGATGATAAATTTGCAATGAAAAACATCGTGGCCATATAGCATGATCACTACGTCTTAGGAAGAATGTAGGGGTTATTGCATGATAACAAATAAAAGAGAATTACTCTTCATAACGGGTGACTTCAATGACGTCTTCGGCAAACAAATTAGCAAGCTCCTTACCCTGCACGGTAGGACGAACCCACTTATCCATCTCGTAATCACTGTCACCATCCTCTCTCACAGCATGAGCTTCTTCATGGATAACCCTACCGCTAACAAACTGAATTGGCAGAGGGATACCTTGAACCTTGAGAGGAGTAAAAGTTGACACGCTTCGACCAGCCATGAAACCTAGACCTTTCTTGTCTGTCTATGTGGGGAGATTCAACACTCTGCCCCAACCTTCAGGATGACCAGATCGGACAACTACTTATGCTTAAAGGTAAGATGACATGGAGACCTCTGACTTATTAACCTCTTGACAAGGAGTCCTGACAACTTGCACAATCTTAAAAGCTTGGCACGGAGTCTCATGGATTTCTCCCTCAGCCTCAACATAGCAAAAGGAACTCAGATGACTGACAATATAATCCTCTTCACCATAAATAGTGACCACCTTCCCATTCAACAGGAACTTCAACTTTTGGTGCAAAGTGGAAGTGACAACACCGACCCTAGGGGTGGAAAATGGGCATGCCCGCCCCGTTTAGGCACGCCTCGCAAAAGCCCACAAATAATGTGGCGAGGCGGGGTAGGCATAGTTGAGGATGAGGGCATAAAACATAGGTCCTCCCTACAAAAAAGTGAGTGTGTGGCAGGGAAAGCCGCAGGCACTACACCTTTTAGGCCCCAAAATGCAAAATTTTAGGCTGATAATCATGCTCGCAAAAGCCCGCGAAAAAATGGGGTAGGGCGGGGCGGTCACATTAGAGGGTGAGGGCCTAAATTCTTGGCCCGCCCGCACTAAAGTATGGGTAAAATGGGCATGCCCAATGGGCTGGGCCCATTTTTCCACCCCTAACCGGCCCCATGGATCCATGGACGGCCCAACAAACAATAATAGGAAGGATTAATGTCCATGATAAAGAAAGTGACTTCAAATATCTGGGGACCTATCTTGATTGGAAAGTTGACCTCCCTAAACATTGTCCTTTTCGACCCATAAAAAGCTTTGACAATCAAATCTCTTGGCCTCAACACAAGTCCATCATAATCAAGCTTCATGAGAGCGTACTTGGGAAACACGTTGAGAGAGGATCCTGTATCAACCAGCACACAGGACAAAGTATTCTTTGCAATCTCCATGGAGATATGCAGCACTTTATTGTGCTTCCTCCCCTCAGGGGATAGATCAAAGTCTATAAACCCAAGTCCATTACTTACAGAAATACTATTCACAATCCCTTCAAATTGATTCACTGAGATCTCCTGAGGAACGAAAGAAGTCCCCAACAGCTTCATTAATGCATTTCTATGGGATTCAGAATCTCTGAGCAAAGCAAGAATTGATATCTTTGAGAGTGTATGAATCAACTGGTCAATGATCTTGTAGTCACTTTTCTTGATGTACCTCATCAACTCGGCTACATCTTAGCCATTTCAGCATTCAAAGCAGGAACATGAGGGTTTTGCTCCAACTTATCACTATTAACCACAATCTGCTTGCCCTTAGCCTTAGTTACGACATCTGTGCTACTCTCAGGCTTTTCAGGCCGTGAAAAGATTCGACCACTACGGGTAATTCGGATTTCACTAACAATATCAAGCACTGCGAGATTCTCTTCTTCAGGCTTGTTTTCCTCATACTTCTTAGTAACAACCTTCTTCCCCTGATAGTAGAGTTCACCGCTGTAACTCTAAGGAACTTCCTTGTAACTAACATACAGTACAGGACCAGGCACAATGATAAGTAGTGGAGATTTCTTAGCAGGCACTGGAATCGTCATAGACGCACATATAGACTTCGGCTTGACCGGAATGGTTATCACATCCACTTTATCATTATAAACCTCGGGCTTAACGACCTTGGGATTAAACTGAAGAGTCCCCTTGGTATTCAGACTTTGATTCGTATCTTTCAACAATTGAAAAACCCTCTGGTTGGTTCAAGAAAACTACACAGCCCATCCCATAGCCCAAGAATACACCTTTACTCTACAACTATTCTTTCACAGATGAGAGAGGTTTAATTAAATGATTAACATCCATAACCAAATTCAAACCTTCATCCTCCATGATGGCACCAACATTGGCACCGCCATGAAGTGGCAAAGGCTGATTAGTAATATTGGGCGCTGGTCCAAAGTTAATGGCCTGAGAGTCCAATAGGTCTTGGACTTTTTGCTTGAAAGCATGACAATTCTCAATAGTGTTCCCCTGCCCAACAGAGTCGAAATCACATTGGGCATTAGCATCAAAGTTGTACGGAAACCTTTCTGGATCAACCTTCCAAGGACGCAACTCAACTAGCTTCAACTCAAGAAACTGAGGTAACAACTCAACACAAGACATTAGAAGTGCATCAAGCTTCCTAGGAGGACGCCTTTGGCGTTGCTGATTACCTTGCTTAAACACATAAGCTTGCCTCTGAGGCGTAGCAGTCGGTATTGTTACAACAGCAATCTAATGATCTGAACCCTGATACTTGCCTTTCCCTTTTCGAGAAAAGGTTGCGTTGGATTCACCCTCCTTTTTCTTCTGGTGACCACCAAAAGACTTCTTGGTGTTACTAGCATTACTTACAACAACAACATCTTGGATCTTTCCTAACTTAATTTTGATTTCAATTCACTCTCCATGTGTTACAATCTCGACAAAAGTACATGACGTACTGCAAGTTGTGTAGTATTGGCCCTGCAATGTACTACTAGAGATTTCCACCATCTCCCGCTCCAACATGGGCGGGTGAACCTCTGCAGCCATCTCTCACCACCTCTGGGAATACTCTTTAAAAGACTCATCCCGCTTTTGGGATAAATTTTGTACTTGGGTTCTTGTGGGATTCATATCAGTGTTATACTGATAGTGTACAACAAAAGCCTCAACCAATTCTCTCCATGTACAAATGTGAATACTTTCCAACTGCATGTACCACTCGAGTGGGCCACCCGTTAAGCTGTCTTGAAAGAAGTGCATCAACAGCTTCCCATCATCAGAATATGCAGACATCTTCCAGTAAAAATACTTAACATGGGTCTTTGGACAGGAAGTGCCTTTGTATTTCACGAAATCAGGCACCTTAAATTTTGGGGGAATCTTCACCCCATGCACTAAGCCCAAATCAGACATATCAAAGCCCATTTCACCTTGACTTTCAAACCTGCGCATCTGCTCTTCAAGCATACGTAACTTCTTGTCAGATTTTGTTGGTTCATCAATATTAGACATCTAGTCTTCCCAGTTATCTTCTTCCACTAGCCTAACAAGAATGCGAACAGGCCTTAGTTATACCACGGGTTATTCAACACTCTGACGAATAGGAGTAGGTGGAGGAGGATTCCCCATAACTTGAATCACAGGGATACCTTGGTTACTCGCAGGATTGCCAAGATTTATAGGCTAACCGTTCTGAATATTTAGACCGACATTTGAATCCAGATTCACATTTTGAACACCTCTCGGATTCTCAACCACATTCTGAGCACTCATAGTACCATTTGGATTGTTTATGACGACCCCTTGCGGATTCATAATCATAGTTTAACCACCATTGTTCATAGTTTCAACAAGCCTCACAATCATGGCTCTCGTTTCCTCTTGGTGATGAGCCATGTTCTGAATGATCTCCATCAACTGGTCAACCCGAGTATTCATCCTGGTACCCATAGCCACAACATCTGCTTGAATTTGTTCCATTTGTCTTATGGGAGTGCTCGAGTATTATAACGATGAGATTTTATAGTAGCAATCTCTGAAAAGAAATCCAAATCAAAGATAAGAAAACCTGCCAGAGCCACTTGTCATGATATGATATGCATGGATGAATGGTTATGCATGAAATGTTTTATCATTTCTAGGAATATCATGCAGTCCTTCGTCAAGCATCAATAAGCATAGGATAAACAACAAGACAAAGAAACTAAAGACAAAACATCTGAATAGAAACTACTCATATCATAAAATCAAACAAGAATCCATACACAATATTCTTAACACAAACAAAGTTAATCATCATAAAGATCTCGTCCAAAAAGACTGGTGGTGATCTTATCAATAAGTAAAACTGAGAAGAAAGTGCCAAAAAGACTCCTCCGAGAAGCCTGATCACTTTTCTAGTTATCCTTTGAAAATTAATCTTCAGTCACAAAGCCTTTCTTCTTCATCAAAGCCAACAAAAATGGTACTTGAGCTCCCAATCTTTAGGACCCGCGTTTCCCACCTCAGTTTCCTCTATTGGAATCTTGCCTTGGTTTGCTTCCTGGGCTTTGATCTTGTTAACTCCTTCACCACTTAAGTCAACCAGACATCTCTCGAAGCTTTTTCTTCAAAGCCTTAACCTCTTCGCAGTGTTTAACTTCCAACTTGTCATTAGCCAACTGAAGCCTATCTATCTGCTGTTGAATAATCAACGGTTCTTCAACTTGTCAACTAGCTGTACCAGCTCCCTCGACCTTGAGCTTCTTCGACCGCTCAAGCAAACCATATCTTTCTAGCAAATAATCTTTCGAACTAACCTCATTCATAAGCTTCTTTTTGTCTTGCAAGGAAAGGAGATATCCATGTTCGTCTATTCCTGCTTAGCTTGGAGTTTAAGATTTTCAGCCTTGACATTCTTAAGACACACCATAGGTACAAATTACGATCCTTCTGGCGCAGGCTTCATAGAAGACGATTCAACACGAGATAAAGAATCATCCACCTGACAGCCAATTAATGGGTCAAAATCAGGCTGAGGATATAGCAACCTCCCCTTTTTGTAAGGTAGCAGTATCTCTTTCACATGATCATGAATCCAACTTGTATTAGTATCGCGAGCTACACCTCCATTTTGGCTAAAATAAAGTTTCCCTTTACGGTGAACGTGTTCCCAAGCCATTCTAACCTTTTCAAGCAAAATTGCATCTTCCCTTTTACCAAAATAAATGGTTTCCATCACTTCCCGATCAGTGGGTCTATCCATCATCGTGAATCCTAATTGACGGCGTGCCAAGATAGGATTATAGTTAATGTAGCCCCTTGTTCTTATGAGCAGAACATTAGGGAATTCTCCACACCCTATAATGATCTCTTTCAAGCCCATCACTCTTCGCCAAACAATATCATACGAAGTAAGTCCCATGATATGCTGAGACCACAAAGATGACTCGGCAATATGAACAAAAGGCCCTTTTGTAGGCATGTGTATGATCAACCATTTGTAAAGCACAATCACATAACATATAACTTCCCCTTTCTTCCCATTCCAGGAATGGATGGTGTAATAAGTGTCGGCAAGTAGAGTTGGTATTGGATTACCATTCATTAAGACATATAATACAGATACATACACCAACTTCTCGGAAACCGAAAAGAGAACCAAACCATAAATCATAGCTGTCAGAAGCGCATTAAATGTCATCCAATTCTTAACTCTTGCAAAAACCTTGGCCTTTGATACCAAATAATACAACGGAAGACCGCTCGTGCCTCTTTTGTTAATCCAATTACTCTTAACTTCACCACGGGTCAAATAAAGAGCCATGGCAATTTCCATGTAGACCAGAGTCTCTGGTACTTGAACAAATGGAACACCATTAGTCAACTTGACATCCATAATATATGCATATTCCACAAGAGTCGGTGTTAATTGATAGTTCCGGAAAGTAAAACAGCACAACTGTGGATCATAGAACCGAAGAAGTATTCTCATGGCCCACTCTTCAAAATCATCATTCACCAACAACAATAAGCTTCCATATTGTCCTCTAAAAACTTCTTCATTCAGCCCTCTCATAAGAGCTCCTATCTCTCGCAATCGACCACCAAAGCATAGAAACTGATAAGCAACAGTGTTTCTGAGAGGCTATGTGCTTGTCTCCATGTTGCTACCCATCCTTGATGCTAATGACAACTTCAGAATAATCCTATAAATGGCATGCATATGCAGGTTAGACATGTATATATTTTTTGTACATTTCTTTTTGTAAAATAATTATGCCATGACGCAAGCGCAACAAACATGGGATCAAAGGTTCCATAATGTTGATTAACTGTTGTGCCCTTTCTGAACATGCTGAGTGCATTAAGATCAAAAGTCTGGAACGTAAACCCAAATGAACCCCTTGGTCAACGGATCAGAAACTCCGAAAATAAATCTGAGAGCCATCAGAACAAAGCGATCACCCACAGAACATAGTCACCATATGAACATAGTCACCATCAGAACATAGTCACCAAATGTACCTGTGATAATCAAGTCCCTCCCCACTCACGGGTGAAAACTAGGACAGGGTAAGGTCGGGTAACCCAGAATCGAGGGTACTCCTGAAAAACTATCGTTGTATCACCTAATTGATATCGATAGCCCCTCATTTGTACCTCATCTGAGCATGGACGACATGACGACAATAGTGAAACCTAAGTCAACTAGACGTTCATGTTCCACTCTATTCCTAGGGTTCCTATAGTTGTCACTTGGCCTAGTTATTTGGCCTTTTACCTCATAGTAACACCCACCCAATCATGAAAACAAGTCCAACACAGGAGTATCACCAATATATGGAAAGCGATAAAATGAAATGCAACCATATGCTCAGATAAACATGTACAAATAAATAAACTAAAATCATAAAAATAAACACCCAAAGAAAAGAACACAAGAGCTACGATCGACTCCGGGATGGACCAGCAATAGGTCAATATGTCCCCAGTGAAGTCTCAATCTAAAACAACCGGCTGAACATCAACTGATAATGAAATCAATGAATTCGCCATCGAACGTTTTTATCCCATAGGAAGGGAAAGGCAAACCTCGAGTAAACCTGAGAAGGGTGAAATCAAGGTCGAACGACCAAGACATTGGGTAAGGGAGTCTGTTACGCGAGGGGAAGGTATTAGCACCCCACACGCCCGTAGTACTCTACGGTATCCACTCTTATTATTCTAATCAAAGGGTGTGTTTCTAATCTAAGCTTAATGACTAAAAGAAAATGCAAAGAGGGAATGCATGCAAAAGAAAAGAGAAAATAATGTAGGGAAAATAAATTTATGCTCGTTTAGGCCCTACCCCAATGCCTACGTATCCCTTTTAAGAAATCAAAGCAGTTGTAGCTCAGCTCACTTGTTTTGATGGGTTTGTGTTTTTTATTTGAACAATGTTAGATTTGATCGTTCCACCGTAGCTCAACCTTTGGAGACTTATGACTTGTAGCGGAAAGGAACTAACATACTCTTAGAAGAGAAAAGCCGATTGGCAAAAAGAAAAGAATTGGTTGGTGTTTTTTACCTTGAAAAAAAAAAAGATTTAAATTTTTTAGATATTTTACGCATTTGCCGAGAAAAAAGGAGGTTTTCGTTTTAGATGCAAAGGATGCAAAAGAAAAGAAAACATTTAAGGGATACTATCTAAATCTAATCCCTAATGTTATCATACAATGATTGATCCTAAAGTTGAGTTTTGAAGAGAAATCTCTACCCTACGTTGACATGCATGGATAACAATCCTAATGTCTATCTCAAATCATCATCTATAGATGAATCAAGAAGTCCTAAAGGAGCATAGCAAGGGTCTATCACCTAAAACTATGTCTATCTCGAATCATCATCTATAGATGAATAGAGAGCTTCTAAGGGAACATGTCGAGGGTATATCATCTCAAAACATGCACACAAAGATGAAATCAAGTAAACAAGTCAATAGGCTCAAGAGAGCATACACAATGTTTCATGAGTAGTGCACGCTAACCCAGGTCAAATGCCTAACCAAGACATTGAGGATTAAGGTAGGAAAAAATTAACAATCAAAAGGCTCAAGAGAGCACACCTAGAGAAGTCATATCTAGGCTAGCATGCCAAAAAAGTCTAACAAAACTATCATATGGGGAGCATGCAATGAGAGCAAAGTTGTGATCTCAATTTCTAAATTGAGTGACTCATCGATCAACAAAAAAAATAAAGGAAAGTGATAAAATCATATAGGGAGCATGCACTGAGAGAAAAGTCATGATCATAATTTCTAAATTGAGTGACTTATCGATCAACAACCAAGGAAGCAAACACAAGTACAACACATATAGCAAATAAAGTGCGGCATGCCTGCTACAGATCTTTAAAGAACGACTTTGCCACTATGGGGGCTCTCTGAACTATATTGAAAACTGTAAAGAGTGAAAGAAATGAAAAGGAGGCAGCGCAATACCAAATGGATAATAATCCGTAGAAAGCAAGAAGAAATGAGAAACCCGGAGAACTTCGAGTAAGCTAGCATCATCAAACGAAGCAAGTCAGAAATCAGATGTCCAACATAAGCGTCAAAGCAAACGGTGTGAAAATAAATAACAAAAATAATGTACATCGGACACCATCACAAAAGTCATCTTGCATAAAAATACAATCTAGACAAAAACACAACAAATATGTGTATTCCTCAAGTCAAGAGGATCAAAGCATAAACTTGTCTGAATCGCATTTGTATCTCACAAGTAAAGTGAAATACGGACCAAATAGGATATCAAATTCATGTTCCCCAAATAAAGTGGAACATGAATTAATACCATCATGAGAATCCCTTAGTATGATTCCTTGCACAACCAACACGCATGTCAAAAATAACAAGGAAAAACTAATCTGAAAGAGAAAACATAATGAAAAATGAAACAAAATAAAAAAAAAGTTATTGTTTTTTAGCTTGGGAACCCGGTTACCCGAATTTGGGTAACCGGTTACCCTAACTCAAGAATATGATAAAATAGCTACTGACTTGAGGTAACCAGTTATCATAATTGGGTAACCGGTTTCCAAAACTTTGACGATTTTGGAAATTTGCTTCTGACTTACGGTAACCGGTTATCACAATTAGGTAACCAGTTACCACGTAACAGTTTTAAAAATTTTTTTGAATGAAATGGATGGTAACCGGGTAACCAGTTACCCTCGTGTAAGAGGCAGTTTTAACAGATTTTTGAGCATTTTCAATAGCTTGGATATTTGATCAAACACAAAGTCTCCATACATTCAACACGTAATTTTGCATAATTCATGGTTTAGATTCAAATAACACATGATTGATATAAGATCAACAATTAGGCTTCATGCAACATCAACCATTTGATTTAACAATTAAGAACTTTCATGAAACAGTCACTTAAGTCGAATAAGCACTTAATTCAATTATCCAATCCCGAATTTACACATGATTGTCAAATCAATTCACAATTCTAGCACTAGATCTAAATTCTCAATTCTCAATTCAAAATTCAACCTAAATTCAATTCATGCTTGATAAAAAAAAGTGCTTCTCAAATAATAACTAATTTCAAAAGTTCTTAATTCAAGAAAATTCACCAATAGAAGTGAAGAGGAGACTTAGGTTTAGAGATCGCAACGAACAAATCTAAGATCAGAGAAGAATTGCTTTTGATCTTGACTTTGAATTCTTGATAAAATTGTTGTTGTGTTCTTGATTAAAAGGTAGAGAAAACTTTGATTTGATCCTTGAGAATTGAGAGAATTGTTAGACTTGTGTTTTTGAGAATTAGTGAATTATGAGAGCCTCCTCCTTGAAAATTCAGATTTCAAGATTATATACATGGGCCAATTGGGCCTTGGATGAGAAATTGAATTGGGCCTTCGTTTGACAGTGTAAACTTGATACGTACAAAAAGTGCCACATCAATATTCGTATAGAATCTTAAACCGGTTCCAAAATGAAAAATGAAGATCATCAAATTTTTGATGTGTTGCCGAAAAACGGGCTCAATCGGATAAACAAAGAGGATGTTGTGAATTTTTAAAGTTTCACTGACACCGTGTCAGGAAAAATAATTTCATGTGCATTATTTATATTGCACCACACGTGGAACGGACCAAAAACGGAAGCCTTCGAGTCACCGTTTGATTTTGGCATCTGAATAGAAACTGTAGTAGATGAAATTTTTGAACCAATGCCTCTCGGCCAAACTTAATGTGATAAAAATTTAACGAGATGTGAATTTTACTGTATCAAATATTAATATAAATGAATTTCGGGTCAGCACAAACATGTCTTCAGAAACTGAAAGTTCACGGGTCCTTCCTTAGTGAATTGTCTTTTGGCTTCCAAAGACGACATCAAGATGAAATCGATACAGAATTTTGGCAATCAAAACCGCACACATACAACATTCTAGCGGGGAGTTATAAATTTTCTAATGCACATGAAACCACGATTCAACACATTTTTCTTTGTATTTTTCACTGTATAACTTCCAAGAGAACTACATATTCAGAGACCTTTCTTCGAGGATTAACTTTTAGTACAAACACGAAAGTTGGAGAGGACATTCAGACGGTTTCAAATCTTCAAGAATCAACCCAAAACACCATTCCCTTAACAGGAGATACAAATTTTTAAACGCAAATCGATTGAAGTACTGTTTCCAATTCGCGCTGCTTTAAATTTACCGGAAACACCCAAATCTTTCACAACTCGACATGCTTTATAAAATATGAGAGCTTTGTAGAGTTGATGAAATTACTTGATCCCATGTGTATGGATCCAATGATATGCCTGCATGTATATGCTAACAAGAGTACAAGTTAATTAGAGTTAAAAATGAAGAGCGCAAATTTTAGGGTACAACAAAGACTTACTTGAGAAAAAATTTTTTAGACCAATTGTATCTCTTTGGGGAGATCCGGTGTTGCTTGTAAAGAAGAAAGATGGTAGTATGATACTTTGCATTGATTACCGAAAGTTGAATAAAGTGACGATCAAAAACAAGTATCCACTTTTGAGAGTAGATGATTTGATGGACCAATTGATGGGTGCGCGTGTGTTTAGTAAGATTGATTTAAGGTCGGGTTATCACCAAATTTGAGTAAAGGATGAGGATATTCAGAAGATGGCTTTCAGAACCTGGTATGGACATTGCGAATATTTAGTGATGCCTTTCGGTGTTACCAACACGCTGGGAGTGTTTATGGAGTATATGAATCGTATCTTTTGCACTTATTTGAATAGGTTTGTGGTAGTATTCATTTACGATATTTTAATCTATTCCAAATCAGGAGAAGAACATATTGAACATCTGAGAATTGTATTACAAGTGTTAAAATAGAATAAGCTATATGCGAAGTTGTCAAAGTGTGAGTTTTGGTTATAGAAAGTTAGTTTTTTTGGTCATGTTATTTCAGGTGGTGGAATTATTGTAGACCCATCCAAGGTAGATGCAGTATTGCAGTGGGAAACTTCAAAGTCAGTTACCTAGATTAGAAGCTTTTTGGGATTGGCTGGTTATTATAGAAGATTCATTGAAGTTTTTTCTAAGTTGGCACTCTTGTTGACTTAACTGACTTGTAAAGGCAAAGCATTTGTATGGGATATCCAGTGTGAAGAAAGTTTTATCGAGCTAAAGAAGAGATTGACAACGAATCCGATTTTGATATTACCTAATCCTGAAGAATCATTTGTTATGTATTGTGATGCTTCTAAATTGGGTTTAGGTGGTGTGCTCATGCAGAATGATAAAGTGGTAGCTTATGTGTTGAGGCAATTAAGGATTCACAAGAGGAATTATCCTACGCAATATCTTGAATTAGCTGCAGTGGTGGTTGTACTAAAGATTTGGAGGCATTACCTTTATGATTCCATATTTGAAGTGTTTAGTGATCATAAAAGCTTAAAATATTTGTTTGATCAGAAGGAATTGAATATGAGGCAACGCGGGTGGTTAAAACTGTTGAAAGATTACGACTTTGGCTTAAACTATCATCCTAGTAAAGCTAACATTGTAGAAGATGCTTTAAGTAGGAATATGTTACATATGTCAGCTATGATGGTCAGATAATTAGATTTAATCGAGCAATTCAGAGACATGAGTTTAGTATGTGAAATGACATTGTAGAGTGTGATGTTGGGAATGTTTAAGATTAACAATAATTTCTTGGATAGTATTAAAGAGGCTCAGAAGTTAGATGTGAAGTTGGTAGACTTGGTGGTTGGGAGTAACCAGTTCGAGGATAGTGAATTTAAAATAGATGCCCAAGGTGTGTTGAGATTTCGCGACATGATTTATATTCCCGATAATACGGAGAAGAGAAAATTGATTCTAGATGAAAGTCATAGAAGTAGTTTGAGTATCCATCCGGGAGATGCCAAGATGTACCACAACTTAAATAAGTTATTTTGATGGTTCGGGTTGAAATAGGATGTAGCGTAGTTCGTGTATGCATGTTTGACTTGTCAGAAGTCAAAAATCGAACATCAGAAACCTGCGGGATTATTGGAACCGTTAAACATCCCAAAATGGAAGTGAGATAGTATATTGATGGACTTTGTAATATGGATTCCAAATACTCCGAGAGGGCATGATACGATTTGGGAGTTTGTTGATATGCTAACAAGATCGGCTCATTTTCTTCCGATTAATATCATTTTTCCTATACCGAAGCTGGCGGAGATTTATATCCGCGTAATTGTGAAGCTATACGGTGTTCTGTCAAGTGTTGTATCTGATAAAGACCCAAGGTTTGCTTCTGATTTTTGGAAGAGTCTGCAAGATGCATTGGGTTCTAAGCTGAGATTGAGTTCTGCGTATCACCCACAAACAGATGGTCAGATAGAGAGAACTATTCAGTCGTTAAAGGATTTGTTGAGAGTTTGTATTCTTGAGCAGGGAGGTACATGGGACAGTTATCTTCCACTGATTGAGTTCACTTATAACAATAGTTTTCATTCTAGTATTGATATGGCACCTTTCGAGGCATTGTATGGTTGGAGGTGCAGAACGCCTTTGTGTTGGTATGAATCTGGTAAAAGTGTGATGCTCTTACCTGAAATTATGCGATAGACTACGGAGAAAGTGAAAATGATCCAAGAGAAGATGAAAGCTTCGCAGAGTAGACAAAAGAGTTACCATGATAGGAGAAGGAAATATCTTGAGTTTCAAGAGGGAGACCATGTATTATTGAGAGTATCCCTGATAACTGGTGTAGGTCATGCTCTAAAGTCAAGGAAGATAACTCTTCAGTTTATTGGTCCATATCAAATTTCAGAAAAAATGGGGACTGTTGCTTATAGGGTGGCCTTACCACCTAACATTTCGAATCTTCATGATGTGTTCCATGTGTCGCAACTTCGAAAGTATATGACGGATCTGTCTTATGTAATTCTGATGGATGACATACAAGTGAGGGATAACCTTATGATAAATACATTACTAGTAAGGATCGAAAACCGTAAAATGAAGAAGCTGAAGGGCAAAGAAATTCCTCTTGTCAAAGTAGATTGGGGAGGGGAAACTGGAGAAAGTATGACGTGGGAGTTATAGAGCAAGATGCGGGAGTCTTATCTGAAGTTGTTCGCAATAGGGAATTTTTTAGGACGAAAATATTCTAAGTGGGGGAGAGTTGTAACACCCCATTTAAATATTCAGTCATTATTTGTGGAATTTAAATTATGTTGGCATAACTAAGGGTGTGTGAGAGCTTAGTCTTAATTAAATAATTAGGATAAACTTAGCACATGGTGAAATATTGATAATAATGGAAATTGAAGAGCAATACTATTATTAATATTATAGTTATTATTAACATTGTTAGTAATATTATTAGTAATAATAATAATAATAATAATAATAATAATAATAATAATAATAATAATAATAATAATAATAATAATAATAATAATAATAATAATAATAATAATAATAATAATAATAATAATAATAATAATAAAATACAATTAGAAGATGGTTAGAACAATTGTGAAAATTACTTTCACTAAGAAACAGAGAAGATGATAGAAGAGAAGGGAAAACTAGGGCAAGAGAGATTCCTCCATTGTTGAAGAATCAAGGCTGCAAATTAAAGTAAGAGGGTAAATGGGTTCTCTAAATGGTGATATTGGCATGAGAGGGTAGTGATGGTTCCTTCCCCTCTTTAGGTGTCTATGAACAAATTTATGAATGTATTCCTTGTTTGATTTGTGTTGTTTCTGTATGATTTTGTGTGAAATTCATGAACCCAATAATGTCATGAATGTGTTGTTGTTACTGATTTTGCTGTTGTTGTGTTGTTCTTGAAATCCCAGATCTAGAAATTATAGATCTAGGAATATGAAAAAAATTGAAGAATTATAGGTAGAAATTGTTGTATAAATGTAGAATAACAATATTAGATGAAGTTTACAGGTTACTAAGTGTAAAAAACATTGTTTTGGACCCAAAATAAGAGGTTGAAAGTGCTCAAGTCATGTAGAAATCATTCTGGTGCGATAGCAAAAATTTTGAAGTAGCGGACTGGCCATACTTGTATGATACGCGTATGGGGGGGCATGCCCAGAGGTAAAACGCGTATGAAACATGGCATGTCCCCAGTGCTAGCACAACCTTCTGACGGTACGCGTGTGATACGCGTATTAAAGGGAGGCCAAACGCATATGGGATTCCAAACGCGTATAGGAAGTTTGGGAGGATTTTGAGAAGAAATACATCTCTGGTCAAATGCATATGGTACTCATATGAGACCAAGGCGCTAGGGTGGAACGCGTATGAGATGGGCGAGGGAGAAGCCAAATGCGTATGGTACGCGTATGGGTAGGCTGAGGTGCAGAAATTCCTAGTTTCGTGATTTATTTCTTGTTTTCGTATGCAGTGCAGCTCCTCTTGATTCTTAATGACTATTATATCTTAGGTAAACATAGGGAGAGTAGTAGTAATGGAAATTGGGATTAACCATGGGACTTTGTATGGATTACTTTTTTATATTCATGATGATAATGATGTGGTGGCCTTATTGGCAAATGCAGAAGGCTTATGCCTTGTTGTCACATAGTTGTGTTGTTGCATGTTGATAATGCATACATTTCATTGGTGAGGGCTTATGCCCTGTTTCTAGCCTGTAATGGTGTTATGTTGAGGGCTTATTCCCTGTTGTTGCCTAAAATTGGCACTATGTTGGGGGGCTTATGCCCTGTTGGTACCATATGTATTTAGTTGTTGTCGGTTGCATTGCATTGCATTATCTTGATTTTGATGTTGTGTTATATGAACGAAGAATGTGTTATGAAGTATTATGTGAAATATGCATTATGTGAATTAATACTCCTTATTATGTGATATTCACCGTATATTTATTGAATTTAATTCTCACCCCTTTTGTGTTGTTATGTTTATGTTACTCGGGGAGTACAAATAACCACGTACCTGAGTAGTGCTTGGAAAGAGTGTTACTTGATCGAGTCTTATGAGTCGCTCTGATACGTAACACAAGATTATTAGGAATTTGGTATGTTTTTGCATTATTTCATTTTTTACATATCTTACTTTTATATTGATGTTGGACTACATGTTGTGGAGTTTTTATTACCGTTGAGGCTTCAATGCCTTGGAATTGAACTAATTTGATTATTCCGCTGCCGAATCAATTATTTAGAATAAATTGAGTAATAAAGTGACTTGAGACTTTATGAATTTTGAATAATGTGACATCCTACTTATGTACTCTGATATATGTATTCCGTAGATTATGCTATAATTATTATTATGGGAAAGTGGGATGTTACAGCCTCAACGTTTGTGATTTTTCTTGTACATAACACCATAATTTCATGTGCATATAATTTATTATATGGGACTTTGACATCTTTGGTTCCTTTTATTAGTTCCAACTTTCCCTCTTCTACCAACTTTATAATTTCTCTTCTATCCAAGTTACAGTTTATTGCCATATATGTGTCAATTTCCTTTGCACCATCCATACCGAATCTTTCAAGTAATTCAAGACAATACTTGATTTGATATACAATTATTCCTTCATTGAGTTGCTTAATTTGTAGTCCGAGAAAGTAGTTTAACTCTCCCATTAGACTCATTTCAAACTCTCCTTGCATAAGCTTAGAGAATTCCTTGACAAGATGCATGTCAGCTAGTCTAAAAATGATATCATAAACATAAATTTGAACGAGTAAAGTATGTTTTCCTTTACGTGTAATAAAGAGTGTAGTGTCTAATTCCCCTCTAAAGTATCCTTGTTCTATAAAGAACTTGTTAAGTCTGTCATACCATGCCCTAGGGGCTTGCTTAATACCCTACAAAGCATGTTTTAGTTTAAAAACATGATTAGGAAACTCATAATTTTCAAAACCAGGAGGTTGTGAAACTTAAACCTCTTCACTCATGTATTCGTTAAGGAACACACTTTTAACGTTCATTTGATATAATTTGAAGTTCTTAGAGCATGCATATGCTAATAAAATGCGTATAGCCTCGAGTCGGGAAACTGAAGCATAAGTCTCCTCATAATCAATGCCTTCCTCACGGTTATACCCTTGAGCCACAAGAAGGGCTTTATTTCTTGTTATCACACCATGTTCGTCAAGTTTATTCCTAAATACCCATCGAGTGCCTATAACGTGATTATTTTGTGGACGAGGGACAAGGTCCCATACGTCATTTCCTTCAAATTGATTTAACTCTTCTTGCATGTCCATAAGTCAATGCTCATCAAGTAAGGCATCCTTATCATTTTTAGGTTCAACTTGTGATACATATGCGTGGTGATAACAAAAATTACTAATTTTAGAGTGTGTTGTCACCCCTTTTATGATATCACCAATAATGTTCTCGATAGGATGATCCTTGGAGGTTCTCCACTCCAATGGAAGACCATCATCTTCTTGTTGACTTTGTTCATTATCCTTCTTTTCTTGGTTGTCATATTTCTCCTTCTCACTCAATTTCCACTTACATAGGTTGATCAAGTCCCTTATTGGTGTCTTTGAGTATATCTTCTATAGATGCACCTACACTGTGAAAATAAATACCTTTCCTAATACTATTTGGGCAAGTCTCATCAAAAGTAACATGAACCGACTCTTCAATAATAAGTAATATTTTGTTATAAACTCTATATGCTTTACTAGGTTGAGAGTATTCAAGAAAGATACCTTCATCGTCTTTCGCATCAAATTTGCCAAGATTATCTTTTCCATTATTTAAAATAAAACATTTACATCCAAAGACATGGAGATGCGATAAATTTGGTTTTTTACCTTTTAAAAGTACATAAGGAGTTTTGTCAAGTATATGACGAATAAGTATCATATTCAATATATAATAAGTCGTGCTAATAGCATCGGCCCAAAAGTATTTTGGTAAACCACAATCATTGAGCAGTGTTCTTGCCAACTCCTCTAGAACATGATTTTTCTGTTCCACAACACCATTTTATTGTGGAGTTATAGGAGCTGAAAAGTTATGTTCAATACTAAATTTATCATAATATTCTTCAAAGAGTTGGTTTTCAAATTCACCTCCATGATCACTTCGAATAGCAAAAAAAAATTAATTCACTTTATTTTGAGATAACTTGGAAAAACGTGTGAAATCCGAGAATGTTTCATCTTTACTACGTAAGAAATTAGTCCAACAAAATTTTGAGTAATCATCTACAATAATAAAACCATAGTAATTACCACCTATGCTTTTGGTCTGTAAAGGTCCAAACAAATCCATGTGAAGGAGCTCAAGAGGTCTTGTTGTTGAAACAACATCTTTAGATTTAAAAGGGAATCTTGCTTGCTTACCATTTTGACATGCATCACATAGGTGGTCTTGTGAAAACTTCATTTTCGGTAGATCAATTACTAAATCTTTTGAAACTATTTTATTAAGTAGATCAAAATTAACATGTACCAAACTTATATGCCATAGCCAAGAGTCTTCACTCATGGTAACAAGCAATTGGGCATTATTCAAGGATATTTCTCTTAAGTCAAGCATATAGATATTATTAATCCTCACACCCTTAAACATGCCATCCTTATTTTCATTATGTTTTATTATGCAACAATATTTGGCAAAAGTCACCTTATAAACATTGTCACATAATTAACTAATACTAAGAACACTATGTCTAAGGCCTTCAACTAACATAATATTTGAGATAGTAATAGTTGATGGATTACCTATACTACCTTTTTCAAGTATTGCACCTTTGTTATGATCACCATAGGACACAAATCCTTTCTTCTTCACCACAAAGTCGTAGAATAGTGAAATTTCTCCCGTCATGTATCTTGAACGTCCACTATCGAGAATCCATTTTCCCGTCATAGCATCAAGACACTCAACCTACATAATCAAACAAAAGTGGCAGGTACCCAATTCTCATTGGGTCCTTTGGAGTGAGTGAAATAATTGTTGAATTTGGGCAACCATTGAAAATTTCCTTTAGGAACTAGAAAGCACCTAAATTTTCATTTTTCAATAGTGTGGCCTTTCTTGCAATAATAATTACAAAACAATC
This sequence comes from Vicia faba, assembly GCA_948472305.1. Lineage (NCBI taxonomy): Eukaryota > Viridiplantae > Streptophyta > Magnoliopsida > Fabales > Fabaceae > Vicia > Vicia faba. Next base: position 423,884,031 of record OX451739.1, on the reverse strand, counting down.
CATGATGAGATTTACTTTTTCTATTAGACTCCTTCTTAATCAAATTATAATTTTTGTGAAGCTTTTCAACCTTTGAAGGATTAATGGAAAAATCATTATGAGGTTGTGATGCCTTTTCCACTTTGGTTTTAAGAGTACTCACTTCTTGTTGCCAAATTTGATAAGTTTCACAACCAAACTGACTAGGTTCCTCATCCTCATATTTAGGTTTTTGACCATCCATAATAGAACATTTTAATGCTTCAAGTTGGTTATTGGTTTCTTCAAAATTTTCTTTCAAGTATGTAAAAATAAAAAAAATTCATTGGAAGTAAGTTTCTTAAAAGCACGTAATGTTTCTTTTTGTAGATTATCAAAAGCAATTTTCAACTTTATAAAAGACAACTTATCAATATTAGCATATTTAGAATGACTTATATTCTTTTTCTTACCTTGGCGTTGATTTTCCATGACAATAATTTGCCTCTTAATCGCTATCACTTGATCTTTCATTACTTTAGGCATCACTATCCCAAGCAACATAGGCTTTTATAGAGTTCCTAGAATTGTTCCTTTGTCCCTTTCCTTTCTTATTGGCAAGAGATGGACACTCAGGTCTATAATGATTCGGCTTTCCGCATTCATAACATATACCTTTTCCTTTATCCTTTGTCTTTGTCTTCATCTTTAGAGGATATGGATTGTCTTCTAAACCTCACAAGATTATTATCAGAGTGTTTGACATCATTCTTTCAAATGTATCGATTGTATCTCCTTACAAATAATCCTGTTTGTTCATCATCTGAATTTTCTTCATCACTAGAATCACTATCATTAGTGTTCTCCTCCTTTGAGGACTTTGAAATTAAAGCCTTGAGAGATTTAGACTTCAATACTTATTCCTTATTGGTTTCTTTATCCTTTTTCTTCTTTTTCTCAATTTTTCATGTTTTCCAAGCAATTGAGTTCTTGCTCGTGTTCCTCTAACTTTCCAAACAAAGCGGTGAGATCAAGTGTTGCAAGATTATTTACTTCCTTGATCACGGTGACCTTTGGTTTCCAATTCCTAGTAATACATCTAAAAACCTTGTTAGTAGCAATAACATTGGAAATAGGATTATCTAGCAAATTTAAACGATTAATAAGATGTGAGAACCGCTTTTGCATTTGAGCAATGGTTTCACCATGCTTCATGCGAAAGAGTTCAAACTCTTGATTAAGTGTATTAATCCTAGCTTGTTTGACCTCATTAGTTCCCTCACAGGTAACTTGTAGAGCATCTCATATAGCTTTAACGGTTCGACAATGGGAAATGCGATAAAACACATCAACACCAAGAGCGGGTATAATACTATTTTTTGCTTTCCAATCGCATGACCACTTCTTATTATCTTCATAATCCTATAATTTTTCCATATTTGGTACGGTAGCACCATCAACAACATATGTCACCGATGTTGGACCATTTTTAATGGTTTCCCACACACCTTTGTCATATGAGTTTATATGAATTTTCATAAAAACTTTCCAATAACTATAGTTTTCTCCCGTGAAAATTGGGGCTCTTTTATAATCCCCTTTAGGTTTGTGCGCCATATTCTAATAAGTTTTGAAGCCGGAATGAACTGGGCACTTGATGCCACTTGTTAGACGATAATAACATATCTAGAGGGGGGTGAATAGATACCTAATTTAAAAATATAGAAAATTCTGGTTTTGAAAGTTTGTTTATCAAAGAGTTTAAGCAGAAGTGTTTTTGGAAATAAGTCGTCTATACGAACCGTTATTGGAACCTCGAATATGCAAATATAACAAATTCAATATGGAATGAAATTGATAATTAGAATTAATAGCTTGAATCAATTTACAACTTATTTAACGTTTGTATCGAGTTACTAGTAATTCTATTTCCAATGACAATTTATTAAAAGAGCTAGCAAAACAATTTGTAGAACACTTGGTAATTGAGTTTTCAGAATTTTCCTTTAAGTCTGGAAAAATTCCTACGAATCAATTGATAAAAAGATGCTATTAGAAAAATTGATTAATGAAAATTAAAGCAACTAAAAGCAATGATAAAAGAGACACAAGGATTTGTCTTCACAATTCCCCACTTTCGTCCTTGCGTGTGGGTATGTCTGCGCCTAATTCCAATGGAATTAGGATAATTCTTACTATGCAAAAAGTTGATACAAGATAAGTGTTCAAGAGAAACTCCAAAATCCCTAATACTTATTGTTGATTTAACCCCTTCTCTTCCTTTGATCTTGATAAATACCAAGACACAATAGATACCAATTGGTTATCTGAATCTTGCTACTCCTTTGCATACTTTATCTCCAAAGCTTTCATACACCACTAATTGTACATATTCCAACACAAGACTTCAATTCAATTTTCTGTTCTCATGTAACTTCCTTTACGTTCTTTATCTCCAAAGTCTTTCACTAGGCCACAAACCTCTCTTGAATGTCTTTCACAAAAACCCCCAAATCACAATGATCTTAGAGGATAAACCCGTGGTTTTTTCCGGATGAAAACCCCTATAATTCCTAACCCAACATTCTCAGCTACACAAGAACCTAATTGGACGTTATCAAACCCCGTCTAGATGGAACCCTAATAAAAGATCGTTACAATGGAATGTTAGTGTGCATGCATAGATTAAAGTTCGATGGTGAAGAGAAAATGTAGGCTAATTTTATGGTACCATCAAGTTGTAATGATGCATGAATGATGTATTTATAGTTTTGAAAATCTAGGACAAAAAAGGACATTTTGAAATTAAAAAGATTTGAAATATTGACCAAAACAATCAGTATGTGTCGACCTATAAATCGTATGTGTTGACACATATGTTAAGTTTAAGATGTATGTGTTGACCTGAAAGAAGGTATGAGTCGACCAAAGCAAGTCAGAGGCTAAAAGCTTTAAAACAACAGTAAATGTGTCGACCTGAAATTCGTATGTGTCGACACATAAGATAAGAATTTATGCGATTCAGAAATGCTTCAGTATGTTTCGACCTGAGCCTTTTAGAGGCTACAGGCTTCAAAACTGAGTTGCATGTGTCGACCTAAAAATCACATGTGTCAACACATGCAATGAAAATTTATCCAGAAACTTGTTTTTCATGACTTGAATCGATTTCAAAATGCTTTTTAATGGTTCCTAAGACCCCTAACGCAAAGGAGTGTCCCAAGACATAGAGATACCATCCAATATACAGAAATGCTAGCTTTTCCCAGTTTTGACATCATGCAAAACATATAATGACAAAGTTGTACTCACACGAAGAAGATTGGGTTGTTCTTCCGAAATGACTTCAAGAATGTTCTCATTGTCAAGAAACATTTTTAGAGACATGATAAAAAATAGAGAAATACTTGTGAAAAGAGAATACAAGTGATGAAGAAATTGAAGAAATATAGGTCATTTAAATAGAAGTAAAAGAAACATGACAGACAAGGGAAAAGATTTCATTCAGAGACCTAATAAACTTGTCACGGACAAACCGATAAATGAAAACCATTAAAGGAGAATTAATGACAATTTCCAAGACAGGCGTGAAGAAGAGATGAGGATAACAAACAAAAGAATAGGATAAAGTGTGCTAACAAATTTCATTTCTAATGGAGTTGTTTACCCAATATGTCAATCAATTGATATAGGGTACTTAGTAACTGACAGAAGCCAGGAAGTTGAGTATGCGTATATGTTTGATCAAACATTATTTGCTGGAGAGAACTCTTCAGCTTCTAAGTTCTTTTGTGAAGAAGATTCTGATAAGGAGTACTTCAATCATATAAGAACATTACTATTTAGAGGTCTCATTTTCTAGAAGCAGACATAAAAATAATAGCATTTCATAGAATGTTAACTTTTTATTTTTAAGAACTCATTTTGAGATAGCATCTTTTTCATTCTGGGCAAGAAACCATTTTTAAATGTTACAGAATAAGAACAAGTTTATCCTTAGCAAGGGATTTTGTAAAGATATCATCTCATTGATCGTCTGTATCTATGAATTTTAAAGATAAAATTTACTTCTGAACATAGTCTTTGATAAAAGGATGTTTTATCTCAATAAGTTTAGCCCTGGAATGTAAAATGGGATTCTTGGATAAATGAATAGTAGACGTCTTATCACAGAAGATAGGAATGTTACTCTCAAATATTTGATAATCTTCCAACTGACTCTTCATCCTGAGAATATGTGTATTACATCCAGAAGTAGAGATGTATTTGACTTCTGCAGTGAAGAGAGCTATTGTAGATTATCTCTTGATGGACCATGAGATCAAATTCTCCCCAAAAAACTGACAACTTCTAGAAGTACTTTTCCTCTCAAATCTTTCACCAGCGTAATCAACATCATAATAACCTACTGATTTGTATTCACTTGATTGTCTATCATACAAACCAAGATTAGTAATATCTTTCAGATGCTTGAAAAATCCTTTTGACAATATTCAAGTGAGATTCTCTAGGATCTGATTGGAATCATGCACACAAGCATACACTGAATTTGATATTAGGTCTAGAAGCAGTTAAATATAATAGAGATCCTATCATACCTATGTATAGCTTCTGATCAAGCTTACCACTTACCTCGTTCTTTTTCCAGAACATAAGTAGGATGCATTGAAGTCTTGGTAATCTCTCATTAAGACAAGTTGAACTTCTTCAGAAGTTCTTTGGTATACTTGCTCTGATAAATGAAGGTCTTTTATGACCCTTGATTTATCTAAATCCAAAGAAAGAACTTGATTTCTCCTATTAATCTCATCTCAAACTCAGTCTGCATAGACTTAGCAAACTCCTCGCACAAGGTGGCATTAGTAGAACCAAATATAATATCAACACTTATTTGAACTACCAGAATGTTAATTTTGAAGGACTTACAAAATAAGATGGTATCAACCTTTCTTCTGACCCTACTTCATTACCTTCAGCGCTTGAATAGGTAATCTTTAGATCTACAAGTCTTTTAACTAGCTTTGACTTTTCAAGTTCAAGCTTATCATCAAATCTAACATTGATTGATTCTTTAACAATAAGTTTTTCATTGTTGTATACTCTATAGCCTTTTGAGTGTTCAGAATATCCTAACATGATATAGCTTTGAGCTTTAAAATCAAACTTGTTAAGATTTTCTTTAGTATTCAATATAAAACAAGAGGATCCAAAGGGATGAAAATAATAAATATTGGGCTTCTTGTTCTTCCATAATTCATAGGGAGTATTACCCAGAATAGGTCTTATAGAGGCTCTGTTCTGAATGTAACACATTGTGTTTACAGCCTTTGCCCAAAAGTGATTTGCCATGTTGGTTTCATTGATCACGATCCTGACCATTTCTTGCAAAGTCCTATTCTTCCTTTCCCCAACTCCATTTTGATGCGGAGTTCTAGGGTAGGAGAAATCATGGGAAATGCCATTCTCATCAAATAGCTTCTCAAAGTGTTTGTTCTCAAATTCTCCTCCATGATCACTTCTAACCTTGATAATTCTGAGCCTCGTCTCATTTTGCACTTGGTTACAGAAGGTGGTGAACAAAAAATGTGACTCATCGTTGTGTCTAAGAAAATTCACCCAAGTTCATATGTTTACGCAGTTTTCACTTATCCAAACAAATCAATGTGCAGAAGTTCCAATGGTCTGGAGGTAGAAACAACATTCTTTACTTTAAAAGAAGTTTTTGAAAACTTGCCCTTCTGATATGCTTCACAAAGAAATTCTGAAGAGAATTTCAAATTAGGAAGGCCTCTGACTAGATTAAGCTTGTTTAGCCGATATATTCTTCCCATACTGACGTGGCCAATCATCTATGCCAACTCCATTTATCTTCATTAACAGACATGAGACATTTTATGTTTTTCTTTTTAAGATTAGAAAGTATAATTTTATAGATGTTGTTTTTCATTTTACCATTGAATAGGATAGAGTCATCCTTCTGACTAACAGATTTACAGGATTCATGATTAAAGATAATATCATAACCATTATCAGTTAATTGACTTATGGATAAAAAATTGTGCATTAATCTATCAACAAGTAAATATTAGTTATAGAGGGAAGATAACCATTATCGATTGTTATGGAGCCTATGATTTTATAGGATTCATGATTAAAGATGATATTATAACCATTATCAGTTAATTGACTTATGGATAACAAATTGTGCATTAATCCATCAACAAGTAAACATTAGTTATGGAGGGAAGATAACCATTACTGATTGTTCTGGAGCCTATAATTTTTCAATTACCGACTGTCGCGTTAGCATGTTCTTCTTCTGAGTTGTCTTCAGAATCATCCCAGGTTGCCATCAACCCTTTATTCTTGGACTTGTCCTTCTGAAGTTCAGGACAATCGTTTTTGTAGTGTCCTGGCTCATTACACTCATAACAAGTGACTTATTTGCCACTAGACTTCCTCTTACCAGAAGTAGACTCGAAGCGACCACATGTCCTTCTAGTACTTCTGAACCTGTTGCCATGATTTCTCTTCCAGAGATGGTTAGCCCTTCTGGACAGCAGAGACAACTCATCTTCAACCTCATCAGAATCTTCTTCTGAATCCTCAATCTCTTCAGCTTGAAAATCTTTGGACTTCTCATATCTTATGAAAGATTTGAGCTCGATAAACCTTCCACTCTTCTCAGGTTCATCCTGTTCTAGCTCAATCTTGTGACTTCTTAGAGAACTTACTAGTTCTTCTAGAGAAGTGTTGTTGAGATCCTTTGCAAGCATGAGTGCAATTACCATAGGCCTTCCTTTGGATGGCAAGCTTCTGATAATCTTCTTCACATGATCTATAGTTGAGTATCCTTTGTTCAGAACTCTCATTCCTCTAACTAAGGTTTAAAACCTTCAGAACATCATTTCAACTATTTCATCATCCTCCATCTTGAAGGCTTCATACTTCTGAATCAGGGAGGAGCCTTGGTTTCCTTGACTTGATCATTTCCTTCATGAGTCATTTTGAGAGAGTCAAATATAGACTTAGTTGAATCTCCATATGTAATCTTCTCATACTCAGTGTAAGAAATAACATTCAGCAAGATATTTCTTGCTTTATGATGATTCTTACAATCCTTTTTATTTTGATCAGTCATAGATTTCCTTTCAAGTTGCTTTTCATTTGTATCTCTAGGATGTTCATAGCTATCAACTACCATATCCCAAAGATCAACATCATGACCTAAAAAGAAACTTTCGAGTCTGTACTTCTAGTACTCAAACTTTTCACCATAAAAAAATGAGAGGTTTAGCATTATAATTATCTTTAATAGAAACTGGAGCTGGTGGTGGTGGAGTAGGATCAACCTTAGTGTATCTAAAACTCGTCTAGATCTTTATCTAACACAGTTATGTGTTTGATAGAAATCAATACCATAACCAAAGTTCTGATGCCAATTGAAGGCGTGAGAAACACAAAAAATGGGGGTTTGAATTGAGTTTCACCAAATATAATATTTTCACAACTCAAATACAAAGCTTAAAAAGTGAATAAAAATAAATGAACACAATTGTTTTTATCCTGGTTCACTGTTAACTAAATTACTCCAGTCAACCCCACAATATGATTTGCCTTATACACAAGGCCTTAATCCAGTATAATCAACCTGATTACAAACAAACATAATAAGTATGATCAACCTTATTGGTAACCCCAACAAATCCGCTGATCCTTATTGCAAATCCACTATGACCGCAACCAAAATCTTATTGAGAATCCATACACACAGAGTCTATCAAGAAACCTATCAACAACCATTGATTTAGAAAGATGTGTATACAAAGATGCTTCTAAACAAGAAAATTACACAATTTTTAAGTACAACAACACAAAGTGTTGATAGAAAGATACGAACAAATGCTTCTTGCTAAAATACAAAATTATACAAAGAATATCTCAAAAGAGTTGTGCAGCGGTTTGGTTTAGTTTTGTAGAACTGATTTGTTAATTTCAAATTCTTCCAAGTCCTCCTTCTTATAGCTGAAAAAGATATCCATTAGAGGGTAGAATAGGAAACACGAATACAATTACTTTGTTCCCAAAAATCATAGTGGGAATGGTAGATAACAAGTACAAAATATTTGTCCTGACACCACCCTTTTAGAGTAGGGGTCACAATGTACTTTGTACTTTTATACTCACCATCACACACAATCCTTAGTCTTGATCTTTGTCTTCTGCATCTTCAGAGGCTTCCAAACTGTATGTTGATGAAGCATGTTGTAGAAGGATCATAACTTTGTATGTTCAGAACCTAAGTCTTTGAGTCTTCAGAGCTTGTTCAGAGAACCATTGCCTTCAGAGTCTTCAGCACTTGGTCTTCAGAAGAATGTCTTCAGATCTTCAGAACTCGTTCAGCAGAACCTTGTCTTCAGCATCTTCAGAACTTGGAACAATAGAAGTAAAGCTTTAAAAGGCCTCCAAAGCTTCCTTGCATAAGTCACAATCAGAAGCTCTTGTACTAACGTTCCTTAGAACCGTTGCATAAGAAGCATTCCAGAATCTTGACTTAACTTGTAACACACCAAAGGTGTTCTTCCAGATGTTGAGTTCAGAGCCTGAAGACATCAGACGTCTTCTTACCAGAGTCAGAGTCTGTTTAGAAAAAGCTACGCACTAGACAAAAATCATTAGAGTACATAATTGTTCTCTAAGATAACATGTAAATTTATCATCAAAACTTAAGGACAAATGCAGAACCAATATTATTCTTACAATTTATATATGATAGTTGGATCGATGAGTGAGCAGTGAAACTTCACATATTTTTCGCCAGAGCTATCTTGGGTTTCTCTTTCTTGTAACCACTCTAAATCATTTTCAACAACATTTTCTATCAAGTTCATTTTTTGACTGTTTGATTGTTTTTTAAATTTACAACTTTTTTCAATCATTTAGAACACTTGACATTATATTCGAGATATTAAAAACTATTTTATAAATCAATTTTAAAAAAGATTTTTGAAGAAAATAATAAAAGAAAATATATTTGATAATTTAATTTTTGAAAATTATTTTAAAATTAAACAATATTACAAATTTACCATTAATAAAAAGTATCATGTTTCCTTTTTTTTTTGCTCTTCCAAAATTTCAAAACTAAGAATAAAAACCAAAAATCTCCAAAATCTATTTTAGTTTTTTAGTTTTTAAAACTCTCAAATAAAAATTAGTTTTCAAAAATAATTTTGTAAAACTAAAATATGAAACAAATTTGATGATTTTCAAATTTTAAAAACTAAAAAGCATTTTTATAAAACTAAATCAAACAGGCCCTAAGTTTTCCAAGCAAAGATGTCTTTCTACTATCTTCGAAGAAGTCCTATACTTTGCATTCTAAATTTAATATGAGTTCAAGTCTTTACTGTTATCTTAAGTTTTTGAAAATTTTGTGTAGTTAAACATTGGATTATGCATGATAAAGGTCCTATTTAAACTCAATTTAAAAAAGAAAAATATTTTATGTAACTCTTACAGTATTTTACTATTGCTTAACCATGATAAATTGCTTTATACGCTTTCAATAACGGTCTTGTTTATGTTATATAAAATTATTGTTTAGAACTTTATAATTTCAAAGCTCCCTAATGAAAAAGAATTTGTCTCTAATGTGTGTGGAATATTCAGTAAGATGCTTAAGAACAAATACACATTTTGTCTTTTTCAAATTAGTTGGTGTGACTTGAGACCAATTTAAAGAATAGAGTGAAGAATTATTTTGGTCTTTTAAAAAACAATAAAATTCAAATTAATCTTTCAAAAAAAATTTAATTTAATCATTTATGAAATTTAACAAGACTGTATTAGTCTCAATTTTATTTTTAAACAATTTAGATTTAAAAATATAATAAAAAATAAAATTTATTTTTAAAAAAAATCAAACTAAAGAATCACATCTGCAATATAAATCGGTGATAAATAATTCTTATAATTGATAGTAATATTAAACAATTCAGAATTTAAACAAAAAATATAAATTTAAATTCTTTTGGATTAAATAGTAGTCACTTTACAACTAGAATAATAAATTTCTATTGTTAATATTTCTAATGATCAATACTTAACTTAATAATTTTTAGAATATTTATCTATTTACTTATTTATTTATTTCATATAATACACAAATTTAAAAATAAAATTAATAAAAATATAAATTTTAAATATAATTAATCAAATAGAAATAAATAAATTAATATTTAATTGAATTACTATTAAATTAATTTATTATTATTTCTAAATAATTTAATACTTTAAAGAATTAATTGATTATTTAATTTGAATTAAATAAATATCTTATAATTAATTGAATCACCATTAAATTAATTAATTATTATTTAATTTGAATTAATTTGAAATAAATAAATATTTATTTTTGTGTTATTTAATTTTAATTAAAGATTATTTAATTTATTTTTATTTGATTAATTATATTTAGAATTTATATTATTAATTTTATTTATAAATTCGTGTATTATATGAAATGAATAATTAATTATTTGTGTGTTAATTGAAATAAGTAAATAAATAAATATTTATTCTGATTATTAAGTTAAATATTAATTACTAAAAATATTGATAATAATTAATTTAGTAATAAAGTGTCTATTATTTAATCTCAAGAGATTTGAGTTTGAAATTAATTGTTACACATCTTTTTTATTTTTTATTTTTTATTTAAAATTTAAAATTGTTTAATATTATTATAAATCATGAGAATTATTTCTCATTAATATATATTGACACATTTTTTATTTAAAATTCAAAATTACTTAATATTTATTCTAAATCATGAAAATTTTCTATCACTAATATAAGTTAATCTAATCATAAAGACATAGAACGACATAGAACGTGGCTTAAAAATCTTTACTTGAGTTCTTTCTTAAAAATAAATGTTAGTATTAACCGATGGAGTAATATAGCATTATTCCAAACAATAATTGTAAATATTTATTCCCGTTGATACGTTTATGTCATCTAAATCATTCAAAGTCCTTTTTGTCCTCTTCCTCTCCATAGTTAATTTCTGCCATGTACTCCACGACATCGATTATTAATTAAACCGTTAATATAATCCAATACTAGTTGAATAGTAATTAGTTACGCATTCAATCAAAATAAAATAATAATAATAATAATAATAATAATAATAATAATAATAATAATAATAATAATAATAATAATAATAATAATAATAATAATAATAATAGTAATAGTAATAGTAATAATAATAGTAATAAATAATAATAATAATAATAATAATAATAATAATAATAATAATAATAATAATAAACTTTACAATCATTAGCTTCTACGGCTCTCATTATTTGATATGCAATTATTAGTGCACGTTTATTTTATGGATTTCTTTGGTAAGTAAAAAGATTCTAATAGAAAGAATAAAGGAAAAAGAATTGTCATAAGATTCAAAAGAATTATCCCCAATAAATAAATAAATTAGACAACACGTTTCAGATTTAAGAAGTAAAAAACTTGTGTATTAGCACGAGTCATGTAAAATTAATATAAGTATTAAATAAATATCATATAATTATAATTAATAAATATATATAAAAATATATACTAAATTAATAATAATTATCACACAAATATTAATTTGATTTACTAAGTTATAATCATTATCAAAATGTATATAATAATAATGTTGAAAAATAATATATAACTTATATCTAACTTACAAATTTAATTCTTACTATAATGAGATAAATATTTTTTATATTATTTGTTAAAATTATATTTTCTCATGATTTTGGCAGAAACAAATTTAAGTATATTTAAAAACAAAAGCAATTTTATTTATATCGATGAAACATTAACTGCTTTTTTAAAAGAGCCACTTATCCAACTAAAAAGTTAAATTTTTTTAAAAATAAAAGTCAAATCCTTAACTTCTTAAGCAATCTAAAAAATATAATTGGAATAAATGTTAGAAGTAAATTTGGGGTAATTTTTGAAAATAAAAAAAAATAAGTTATAATTAGTTAAAATAGTTAGATTCGTGACTAATTTTTTTATTAATTTTCAAAGTAATATTACATTTTTAAGAAAATAAAAATAAAAATTGCTACTTTTAAGAAAATAACAAATAAAATTTACAATAATTTTTATATAGAAATTTTTATAAAATCAACTTATTAAATTAACAATTTCATTTATAAAAACAAAACACTAAAAACTATAATTGTTTTACAAATAAATATAACCTCTTGAGTTTATAATTATTTTATAAGTTATAAAATAACAACAATTTATTAAATTACAACAATCTTCTTGATATTTTAAGAATCTTTTTGATATTCCGATAAGAAGGAAAAAAACTTCAATTTTCATTGTGCTGTATTTGAAATGCAATTTGTTCATTCAAATTGATAGAGTACATTGTTGTAATACAAATTCAAATTCAAATTCATAATATTAGATATAATTGTTTCATCAAGTTTATGATATTATTTTAAATAAATATTTTATAATAAAAAAATCATAACTAATTAAATGAATCCATTTTTGTAGGATCAAAACTATCTTAACTAATTTATACAAAAGTAATTTAATTTGAAAAACAGACTTTTGAAATATATAGGGTGTTCTGTCTCGTCCAATTTATTTTTATTTTTATTTATTTTTATTAGATTAACTCTGTATAGATTGTTACAATCACAAATTCTAAATCTCGCCTTATACACTCATTCATCTTCTATTACGGTAAATACAAATATATTTCCATTACTTCAGTTCCATATTTATTTAGTCAATTAAACACGATCTTTGGTATTCAAAATTTGTATAAATAATTATTATTATTATTAACACATATTTATTACTTAATTTTTTTAAGATTAATATTCAAATTGTGATTATAAGGAGGAAGATAACCTTGAAAAAAGAATTGGGACTGTCAGCATTAATTAGTAGAAATGATTTAAGAAAATTAGTTGAATTTGTATTAGGGTTTGTAGAAATTATTAATGGCAGAAATAAGTTAAAAAAAATGTGTTAGGGTTTATAGAAATTATTAATGGCAGAAATTATTTCAGAAAATTCGTTTGATTTGCATTAAGGTTCATTCTCAATCAAATAATTAAAATAATTAAAAACATAAATAAGTAAAAAAGTATTATAATTATTGCTCCAAAATAAAATATAAAAAAATAATGATTAAAAATGAGAAAAAGTCTGTTTAATTAGAGCCACTTAGTAAATTTGATGACAAGTTATTTACTTATATTCCGAGCTAGAATCACATCAGTGATGTTTCTTTTGACTTTAATTGTATGTGTGTTTCCTTGTTTTTTTGAGACTTTAGGTGGAAGATTTGTAATGAGGGTAAGAAAAAGATGGAGTTCATGTTGATTGTGTTTTGGTTTGAGGGGAATCTGGAAGAAAAAAAAGAGGGATGAAACTTGGAAGCTTCATCTATGGGTTTTTTTGTTTGGTTTCAGACAAAGAGAGAAATGAATAGTTAGAGAAGAGAGAGGCGTATGGTAGATTGGTTGAGAGAGAGAGATTCATTAGCGTGTATTTTTTTGGATTGATAAGTTTGAAATATCTAATTATGTGATTGTTTTGTTCAATACACGGATAATTGTAATGAAATAAATAGTGAGCAGTAATTTTTCTAGAAAATTGAAATTAATAATGATAGAATTAATTAATTGTTAAATATAATTAGAGTAGTGTAATTATTTTTAAGGGTATGAAATAAAGACTCTAATTTGATTTAATTAGGATAATAAAGTAAATTTAGTGATATATTATTTATTATATTAAAAATAGAGTAGACATCGTATTCCATATATGTCACTCCAATGATTTTGTTTCTTCATGACGGTACGTACAAGTATATCTATGTTCTACAATAAGTATTGTTTCTAGTGAGAGATATAATCTTAAAATAACTTATTTAATTTTTCAGTTAGTTATTATTATTTTATCTATATATTTTCGCAAATGATCACTGTACACTTATTGTATGATAAAATTCAATTGGATAGCCGGAACTCTTGTTAAGATGAAATCTTTAAAATTTAATTAATAATTATAATAATATATATTAAAAAAACACATCATATATATATATATATATATATATATATATATATATATATATATATATATATATATATATATATAACCGTCAAATAATAAATTTATTATCAATTTTGTGGAACACAACTTTTTTTTAATAGAAGTCATGAGACAAATATTCATTCATCTATTTTCTATTCCATTATGCAATGTATCATTCGAAATCATATTAGTAGAAAAGAACAATTCAAACACTTGGTGAGGCAACATAAAAATCAATGCTGTTGTGAATTCAATGCCAATAACAAAGTATCGAATAAGGAAGAATAAAGAACAAAGGAAAAGAAGAACACAAGAATTGGTTATAACTGCTATTCTTTACTTTCTCTTAGAAAACAAGATTACAAGTTTACAAGAATAACAAATAACCCTCTCACCCTAAATTAGGATTTGCTGTGATGGCAATGATGAGAGACTAGTATGCTATTTATAATAAAACCTAACATACTAACTAATGGGCTTTTTCCACAAGGCCCATTATACAAGCTAACTTAACAAACAAGCTAACTTAACAAATTAGGGTTTAAACACTAAAACCTAATTCGACAGGCATCCTTCGACAAATACATGCTAGAACCTTCTTCGACTACAACAAGTACTTCGACCAACTAGAGTTCGATCCAAAATCCCACAAATCTCCACCTTGGACCTAACTCTACAGCATCAAGAGACACTAACTACTTTCTTCATGCAGCTTGATCAACTGCATACAGTGGAAAAACTTGCAACTTGGCAATGTTTTGGTGATCATATCAGCAGCATTGTGATCTGTCGAGACCTTCAGCACTTGGACTTCTCCACGCTCGATTACCCCTCTGACGAAATGCAGCCTCACATCTATGTGCTTGGTTCGCTCATGATAGGCTGAGTTCTTCGACAGGTGTATTGCACTTTGACTATCACATTTAACAGTGATACCTTGACCTTGAAGTTTCAGCTCCTTCGCAAAACCTTCAAGCCACAATGCTTCTTTCACAGCTTCAGTTAAGGCAATATATTCTGCTTCAGTAGTTGATAAGGCAACAACCTTCTGAAGAGTTGCTTTCCAACTAATTGCTGTACCAAACATAGTGAAAACATATCCAGAAATAGATTTCCTGGAATCCATACATCCTGCATAATCAGAGTCAACATAGCCTTCGACTGCTGCTTTACTATCTTCACCCAAGGCTCCACCATAAATTAAGACTCTGTTCAGAGACCCATTTATGTACCTTAGAATCCACTTTAACGCTTGCCAGTGAGCCTTTCCAGGATTCGCCATGTATCTGCTTACAAGACTTACTGCATATGCTATGTCGGGTCTAGTACAGACCATAGCATACATCAAAGAACCAACTATATTAGCATATGGGATGCTGTTCATATAGGTTCTTTCGACATCAGTACTGGGACATTGATCAATGCTCAGCTTGAATTGAGGGTTTGTTGGAGTCACAACAGGCTTTGAATTCGACATACCAAACTTGTCAAGAATCTTTCGTAGGTATGCCTCTTGAGATAAGCATAATTTCGACTGCTTTCTATCTCTTCGAATGTCAATTCCAAGAATCCTAGATGCAGCTCCCAGATCCTTCATGTCGAACTCCTTATTGAGTTCAGCCTTCACCCTCATAACATCTTCGACATTGTTGCTTGCTATCAGAATATCATCAACATAGAGCAACAAAATAACAAATGAATTTTCAGGTCGAAATCTGGAGTAAACACAATGGTCGAACTGACTTCTAATGAAACTTATGTGTTCCATGAACTTGTCGAATCTCTTATTCCACTGTCGAGGAGATTGTTTAAGTCCATATAAAGATTTCTTCAGTTTGCACACATAATCTTCTTTCCCCTTTTCGACATACCCTTCAGGTTGCCTCATCAGGATTGTTTCGTCTAAGTCACCATACAAGAACGCAGTCTTCACATCCATTTGTTCCAGTTCAAGGTCGAACTGAGCCACCATGGCAAGCAACATTCGAATGGATCTGTGCTTCACAACAGGGGAAAATACATCATTGAAGTCGACACCTTCTTTCTGAGTGAAACCCCTTGCGACTAATCTTGCCTTGTACCTCTTCGACATTACTCCTTCAATTCCTTCCTTAACTTTGAAAATCCACTTACAGCTGACTAACCTTGCCCCAACAGGTTTCTTGATTAGTTCCCAAGTGTGATTATCATGAAGAGATTTCATCTCATCATGCATGGCCTTTAGCCATTCAGTCTTCATTCGACTCCTTGTAGCTTCCTTATAGTCTCTAGGTTCTTCGTCTAGAACTTCACTTGCAGAGATTAAGGCATAAGCTACAAGATCTGCATATCCAAGTCTCTGAGGTGGTTTTATGACTCTTCTTTGCCTATCTCTCGACAATAGGTAGTCATCAACAGTTTCCTCAACATCATCAGAATCTTCTGTTTCTTCTTCGACTTCATCTGGGATACGCATTTCAGCATCAACATGCTCCACCTCAACAGGAATCTCTACCTGTTCCAGCTCTTCGTCAGCATCATCAGTTTTCTTGAAAGCCATTTCCGTTTCATTGAAAACTACATCTCGACTGGTGATACACCTCCTGTGACCTGGCTCTAGGCACCATAGCCTATAAGCTTTTACTCCTTCAGGGTATCCCATAAACATGCATTTCAGAGCTCTAGGTTCGACCTTGTCTTGCCTAATGTGAGCATAGGCTACACAGCCAAATACTCTTAGTTTGTCGAGATCTGGTGGATGTCCCGACCAAACTTCTTCAGGTGTCTTCATATCTAACGCTGTCGAAGGACATCTGTTTATCAGATATGCTGCTGTCGAAACAGCCTCAGCCCAAAACACCTTCTTTAATCCCGCACTAGTCAACATGCATCTAACTCTCTCCAAAATAGTTCGATTAAACCTTTCAGCCAAACCATTTTGTTGTGGAGTACCTGCGGTAGTTCTGTGCCTTGCAATACCAGAGGCAACACAAAAACTGTCGAACGCCTCATTGCAAAACTCAAGGCCATTGTCGGTTCTCAACCTCTTTACCTTTCTGCCAGTTTGATTTTCGACAAGAGTCTTCCAACTTTTGAAATTCTCAAAAGTTTCATCCTTAGTCTTCTGGATGAATACCCATAACTTTCTGGAATAGTCATCTACTATGGATAGAAAATACTTTGCTCCTGAATGTGATGGACACCTTGCAGGCCCCCAAAGATCAGCATGGATGTAATCAAGGGATCCATGTGTTCTTTGTTTGCCTTTGTTGAACTTCATTCTACAGGACTTTCCAAGTACACAGGGTTCACAAAACTTCAGCTTTTCGACTTTATCTCCACCAAGCAGATTTTGTTTCCCTAATTCGACCAGACCCCTTTCACTGACATGGCCCAATCTCATGTGCCAAATTTCTGTCTTCGACAAAGGTTTCGTGGATGCAACATTTGTCGAACCACTTACAACTTCAGCCTCAAGGGTATACAAGCCTTGTTTCTTCACGCCTCTCAAGACTTCCTTCGACCCTTTCATGACTCTTAGGATACTTTTCTCTCCTTGAAAAACATATCCTTTCTTGTCGAATTCACCAAGAGAAATCAAATTTCTCTTCAAATCAGGTACATACCTGACTTCAGTCAACAATCTTATTGACTCATCATGGAGCTTGAATCTCACAGATCCAACGCCTGCAATCTTGCAAGCTTTGTTGTTTCCCAGCAATACAGATCCACTATCTTGATCACATAATTCCTCGAACACGTCTTTGTTTGGAGTCATGTGCCAAGTGCATCCAGAATCCATAATCCACTCCTTCGACGAGTTGTTGCTTGAAACCACAAGAACATCAGATGATTCGAAATCATCTTGGACAATAGCTGCATTGCCATTATCCTTACCTCCATGATCTTTCAGGCGTTCAGGGCACACCTTTCTTGTGTGACCTACTTTCTTACAGTGATAGCATCTAATACCAGATGTGTCACCACTATAAGACTTCGACTGATTTTTACCTTTCTTCTTGTCGAATTTTCCTTTAACAGCCAAACCTTCACCAACCGTTGAAGGTTTATGCTCCTTACGTTCGTTCAAGTCCTTAGAGTACAAGGCTGATTGAACTTCTTCAAAGGTCAGGGACTCTCTTCCATACAAGAGGGTTTCTTTGAAGTGAGCATGTGATCTGGGCAAAGCGCACAACAATAACAACGCTTGATCTTCATCATCAATCTTTACATCAATATTTTCAAGATCAAGAATCAGCTTGTTGAACATATCCAACTGCTCAGCCAACACTTTGTCTTCGATCATCTTGAATGAATACAAAGCTTGCTTCAGGTAGAGTCGATTTACCAGAGATTTGGTCATATACAAACTTTCAAGTTTCACCCATAACCCTGATGCCGTCGTCTCCTTTGATACCTGTCGAAGAACCTTATCACCAAGGCTCAACAAAATTGCGCTGTGTGCTTTCTCGATCATGGCCGTCTTCTCTCTTTCTGTTAACGCGGCGTCCATCGACGTCGCTCCCTTCAACGCTTCCAAACAACCCTGCTGAACCAGTAGAGCTTTCATCTTCAAGCGCCATAGACCGAAATCATTCACTCCGGTGAACTTTTCGATCTCATACTTTGTTGAAGGCATCTTCTCCACGCTCACCGCACCAATTTGTTGTGAATTCAATGCCAATAAC
Organism: Vicia faba; assembly: GCA_948472305.1. Classification (NCBI taxonomy): domain Eukaryota; kingdom Viridiplantae; phylum Streptophyta; class Magnoliopsida; order Fabales; family Fabaceae; genus Vicia; species Vicia faba. The sequence continues at coordinate 423,865,273 of OX451739.1, read as the reverse complement.
AAAGTATCGAATAAGGAAGAATAAAGAACAAAGGAAAAGAAGAACACAAGAATTGGTTATAACTGCTATTCTTTACTTTCTCTTAGAAAACAAGATTACAAGTTTACAAGAATAACAAATAACCCTCTCACCCTAAATTAGGATTTGCTGTGATGGCAATGATGAGAGACTAGTATGCTATTTATAATAAAACCTAACATACTAACTAATGGGCTTTTTCCACAAGGCCCATTATACAAGCTAACTTAACAAACAAGCTAACTTAACAAATTAGGGTTTAAACACTAAAACCTAATTCGACAGGCATCCTTCGACAAATACATGCTAGAACCTTCTTCGACTACAACAAGTACTTCGACCAACTAGAGTTCGATCCAAAATCCCACAAATGCTAACTTCAAAAACTTATAGAGTAATGAATAAGTAATATACTTTTTAGTTTCAATCAACTTTTTTGAAAGATCCTTTATTCGTTTCAAAGATGTAAATTTAATACTAACATAGATATCAAAGATGTAAGTCTCAAGTTAATTATCAAGTATCGTCAAACTAGTAAGACAAAATTCACTTGATAAAACTTTGCAAACTCAATCATTTTTGCCTTGTCAAAAATATAAAACAAGTCTTTTTGACGTAAACAAGTCATACAAATGAGTAACCGACTATTTGTCTCACTAAACAATTTCTAAGTTCTTGAAACTACATATCTACAATAATATAAAATAATCAATGCACATTACCTCCACGTTTTGATTTACCATGATTGAATATAACATCCATATTTAAAATGTAAATATAATGCTCAATTATAAATAAACTTACCTCCTCTAATAATGGTTTTCACAAATCATATATATTAGAAATTATAATCATTTCTTTACGATGTAAACCAAGTTCATGGTATTGAAAATATCTTGATCTTTCTTTTGCAATGCTTGTGACAATTCATTTAAAATACTTAATATAAATTTCATCGAATGCAAAATGAATGCAAAATTAAAATCATCTATTAAAAGTAAAAGACCATTTGTTTCACCACTTGCATCTTTAGTGGGTATATCTTCTTTCCACATTTTAAAAACATTTTTAACATGATTGTATATCAATATCAAATTCACCAAACTAGTATATTGAGAACTCCAACGAATATAAACAAGTCGCTTGAGACTATTTTTCTTATTCAAATCTTTTCCACTAACGATTTCTCTATTTTCCAATGCACCCCGAACATTAATCTTTTGTCTTTAACATAGCATATCACTCCTTTTGCAAGATCCCTGAAAAATATTTTTAAAGTGGATATTAAGCTAAAAAGATAGCAAACTTGAAGGTATTTTTTAGCAATAGCAACTAATGTGAGTTACAATTGATAAGCAAAACAATGTACATAAGCTGCACATGGACTTTTCTTTAATGTCAAACTCTTAAGACTAAAAATATCTCCTTGCATGTTTCTAACTCCATCGTAATATTGTCTTTGAGCTCTTGAAGTGGTAAATGTTTGGCATAAGAGATCATTTATGGTCATTTTTTAGTGATATGGATGTTGTAGTTTTAACATGGGCAATATTCACAAATTGTTTAACATAACTTTTTAACATAACTCAAAACAACTCTCATTTGCTCCTAATTAGATAGAAAATAATTCATCTCCAAGGTCATTAATACTTGTTTTAGTAGTTTTTAAAATAATGACTTTAATAATATCTCTTTGAATTGATGGAGAAGTATTTTTTAAATTTTCAGAAGCATTTTCTAATACAACTCACGTCACTTGTTTGTCATCATACACTCTAAGCATTTTAAGGAAGTAAATAATTATATAGATTTCTCATGATCATGAAAAGCCAATCCTTGCTTCAATAGATAGAAAAGACAATCAAGTGAAATCATTAAGCACAAATCATATAAGTTACAAGTTTATTCAGATTGCTTAGATATCACAACTTAAATATTTTGATTTTGATTCATTAAATATTCACATTTCTTCTAACCAATGTTATGAGCACAATTAGAGCCTCCAACATGTGATGCGAGTTTATCTTTTTTATCTAAACTTGTGAATTCATATATTATGAATGTATCACCACCCGACTACTTTCCAAAATCAGGTCAAAAAAGATAACAACATAAACAAAATATGACATATTTATCTATATTGAACTCTTACCAATTTCCAAATTCATTAAACCACGAGGAACACAATCTTTTCATTAAATTTCCAATTCTTCTTTAGGGAAAAATTGTGTTGAGTAGGTTGATATGGTCTTTTTTATAAATATGTTATGTGTATCATCTCTTGATCATTTGGATGATATGTTAACGTTTTAGGTTACTCTCAAGGATATGATGGCAACTCTTATAAATTACACTCAATATGTTTCCATTGAGAAATAAAATATTGTTCTTCCTACGGTAATTTATGTAAATTTTTTTTTTGCATAAATAAAATTAAAAAATACAATTAAAAATTTATAATCAAAGTGTTGAACTAAGACCTTATCAAGTTGGATCGTTTTGATGGACAAACTTCATTCGTTGGGAAGTCAAGAAGATCTTCCTTCTAACTACTTTAAAGATTTATTATGTCTTGGATTCTGATTTGACATCAATTCCTGAACCGCAATAAGATTATATCGAGGAGCTCAAAAAAGAAAGAAAGAAAAGAAAGGAGGATGAACTGTTTTCCCATGGATGCATTTTGAATACACTATTTGATCGTCTCTATGATCTTTATACTGGCAACCAATCAGAAACAGAAATTTGGAAGGCACTCAATTTCAAATTTTGCATTGAAGAGGGCGATACTAAAAAGTTTCTTATTTCAAAATATTTCAATTTTAAAATGTTGGATTCAAAGCCCATTCTTGCACAAGTGCACGAGTTATAGGTTCTAATAAATAAACTAAAGGTTGTAAAGATCCATATTTCTAAAGCTTCCCAAGTTGGTGCATTTATTAAAAAAAATTCATCTTCATGGAAAATTTATAGGAAGAAGTTGCTTCAAAATTCTGAGGACTTTTCACTGTGAAAATCCATAAACATCTTTGAATCCAGAATGAATTGAAAGATAGAGAGAAATATGAGGATTATGGATATTCTAAGGTTAATGTCATGAGCGTAAAATGCAAGAAGAAACAAGATGGTAAGAAGAACTATCTTGGTCCTAAAAATGATCAAAATAAGTTCAAGAATTTGGATAGATTGAAGGGCCCCAAAGGCGACTGTTATGTGTGTGGAAAACACGGTAATTATGCTCGAGATTGTATGCATAACAAGTCAAAAAGTGAGGCAAATGTTGTTCAAGGATGGTGGTATGATACTTGTGCTAATGTACATGTTTCCTACGATAAAACAACATTCAAAACCTATTCTAAAGTTTTGATAGAGCAAAGGTTCAAATGAGAAATGAAGGACGCTCGAGGTTCGTTGGAATGAGAATCGCGGAACTCAATTTCACTTATGGAAAGAAAGTTACTATTACTAAAGTACTCCATGTTCCCGACGTGAATAGGAACCTTATTAGTGGGGATATTTTTGGAAAACTGTGTATTAAATTTGTGCATGAATCAGACAAGTTAGTCTTTACCCATAACATTGTATATGTAAGAAAGGGTTATTTCACTGAGAGAATGGTTAAGCTCTATACTACTGACAATATTATCAATAAAGTTTCTAATTCTTCTTATATGATTGAATTTTTTTCTATATGGCACAATAAATTAGAACATATTGATATTAGCACTATGAAAAGATTAATCAAATTTGGTTTAATTTTATGTGTGTTAATAATTTTACTTGATATTGTGCATATGGATTTGTGTGAATTCAATGACATGTTAACTCATGCGAAAAATAGGTATTTCATTACTTTTATTGATGATTGCTTTATATTCACACATGTATATCTTTTATAGCATAACCATGATGCTTTTAATGCATTTAAAATTTATAAAACGAAAGTAGAAAATTAATTAAGTAGAAGGTGTAAAAGTCCTTAGGAGTGATAAGGGCGGTGAATACTTTTCTACTGAAATTGATTCGTATTGTGAAGAATATCATATTTTACATTAATGTTCCACGCCTCACACACCATAAAAATGACCTAGCCGAGAGAAATAATCAGATATATCAAGAAATGATAACTACCATGTTCATGCATTCTAAATTGTCATATAATTTATGGGATAAAGCTTTATTATCTGCTTGTCTATAATGAATATAATTCCTTTGAAGAAAACTGATATTTCTCCTTATGATATATGGAAAGGTAGGGCGCCAAATATCAGCTATTTTAGAGTGTGGGGATCTTTCACTTATTATAAGAACATGTATCCTAAAAGGACTAAGTTAAGTCCTCAAGGGATCAAATGTGTTTTTTGTAGGATACACACCTAATACTAAAGCATATAGACTTTTGAATTTGGAGTCTAATGTAATTATTAAACTCTGAGATGTGGAATACTTTTAGAACCTTATTACGAAGGATAAGGAATTAGAGTTTTCTACAAATGAAGAACCTTGCGAGGAAGGCTTTTCATAGATTATTGAAACACATACCGAAAGTTCTACATGGATTATTGAAACACAACTCGAGCCTAGGATAAGCAAGAGGTCCCAAAATACTAATGATCTAGGAACAAACAAAATTGATTCTCGACTTATTTCCTTTTATTTTGTAGAAGGAAATGGTGATAATTTTGTTCAAAAATTCTTATTATTCTTCAAGTGGAAGATTTTCCTAAGACTTATAAGGAATCAATATATTCAAGGGAGTCCTTCGTTTGGAAGGATGTTGTCCAAGACGAAACAAATTTAATAATGTCAAACCACACTTAGAAGCTTGTCAATCTACCTAAGGGATCAAGACCTATTGGATACAAGTGCGTGTTTAAAAATAAGTATCATAGTGATGGTTAGGGATGGCAGGCAGACCCAAACCCGTAGGGCCCATCTGCACCCGAACTTGAGTCAACGGACCCGAGTTGATTGGGTTAGGGTTCAGGTTCAGGTTCGGGGGCCACCCGATATTTCTGGTGCGGGTTTGGGTTCACTCAAACCTGCATCTGAAACCCAAAATCACACATGCTTAGATATTAAATTACATAAGTACCTCTAAATATATATAAGTGTAAAAATTTAAGACCTTAATTTTAATTGCAATGTTACCAAACTTGATGGAAAGTTGTAATTTAATTCTTTAATTTCTTTGAGAGACCTTGATGGAATTCTTGTGTTTCAAATCTCAATGTTGTTGTTGTTGTATTTTTTATGTTTTTGTTGCGGATTCGAGTTTGGGTGAAAATACCCGAACCCAACGGGTGTGGGCGTGAGTGTTTTTTTGCCACCCGAATAGCCTTTGAGTTTGGGTTTGGGTTCGGATTTGGGTGGTGATTTCGGGTGCGGATTTGGGTAGTGTGAAACCCGCACTCGACCCGACTCGTTGCCATCCCTAGTGATGGTACACTAAACACCTACAAGGATAGATTAGTAGCAAAGGGTTTTAGGCAAAAGGAATATGTTAATTATTTCGATTTTGCATTAGCAGCAAGGACGATGATAATTAGAGTATTTTTTGCATTAGGTTTTTTGCATGACCTTATAGTTCATCAAATGGATATCAAAACGAAATTCCTAAATAGATATCTCGATGAGGAAATCTACATGGATAAACCAGAAGGTTATGTGCTTCTTGAAAATGTACCAAAGAAGTGAAAGCTTGTCAAATCATTTTATGGATTAAAACAAGCACCAAAACAATAACATCAAAAGTTTAACTATGTCATACTTTCAAATTGATATGTTCCTAATTCTTGTGGAAAATGTTTGTACACAAAGGTGAGTGAGAACATAGTGATATTTATTTGTCTCTATATTAGTGACATGTTGATCATTAGCAACGAGATGAACACAATTTTAGAAAGAAAAAAAAAAGATATTTCTAACTTCCACATTCAAGATAAAATATATTGGACTAGTTGACACTAATTTGGAGATCAAGGTAAAGAAAAATAGTGGAGGTTATGAACTTAGTCAAACACATTATGTTGAGAAAATTCTTGATAAATTTAAATACCTACATTTCAAGAAGTGAATAAACCATTTGATCCTATTGTCAAAGGTTCAAAAGAGTGATGGAAGAGTTATGGCTTAATTGGAATATACAAATGCAATTGGTTGTCTAATGTATTTGATGTAATTTACTAGACCCGACATAACATTTGTAGTTAGCAAAATAAGTAGATTTACTAGCAACTCAATTGGTGATCATTGTAAGTCCATTACAAGGATGTTATGTTATCTTTTGATGATAAAAAATATTGGCCTTCATTATGATAGGTTTCCAACCATACTAGAAGAATACACCGATGCGAGTTGGATATTGAATGTTGGAGATCATAAATCTACAATTGGATGGATATTTACACTAACTGGGGTTGAAATTTCTTGGAAGAGCAAGAAACAAACATGTATAACTCTTTCAACCCTGGAATTAGAGTTCATGGCTCTTGCTTCCACTGGTCAAGAAGTTGAATGGTTAAGGGGCCTTTTGTTGGAAGTTCCATTGGCTAAAGTCAACATTTAAAAGGTGTTGATACATTATGATAGTCAAGCCGCTTTAGCTAGAGCATACAACGAAGTGTATAATGGAAATTCTAGGCACACAGGTCTTAGACATTCCTCCGTTAGAAAATTGATTAAGGATGGAATCATTTTAATTACGTATATATATTCAAGCTATAATTTAGTTGATTCATTTACTAAACCATTGATCAGAGATTTAGTAAAGACTGCCTTGAGAGGTATGAGATTAAAACTACTTAAGTAAGAGTTTCAACAAGAAAACCAATTTACTGTTAAGAAAACATTAACCTTAGATTCAATGGGTAACAACAAATTGTTAAGTTGGATGTTTTATGCAACATTATGTAAAAATGTTGACTATTGCATTTGGAGGATTGAGTTTTTTGAACTTTTAAAGAAGTTTGATGTTGAGAATTTGTATCTCATGTAAAGTAGATACAATATGCGTTTCACCTATGTGAATTTCAATATGGTGTCATATCAAAGTGAGAATTGGAGTTTCTCTCACGATAAATTCACAAAACAGGAAAAACACATGGCCATAAATAGTGCTAAGTGAGATATGTAGGTGAAGAACCATTAAAGAATGTGTTAAAGATAATGTCAGTCTAATCACAAGAAATAACAGGTTCAAAGCCTTGCTACCTAAAATTATAATTAGATTTTGTGTTATCCTTACTAAGGTTAAGTTCAAATAGAAAGATACTTAATTGTATTAGTATTCTTTGTTTCCTTTTATGTAATTGGTCTTGTCATTATTAGAGCAAGTGTAGAATTATTGTAGTTAATAATTATTAATGACCATTGGGGTGTTTCAAAATTACAATAAAACTTGCAAGTGATTAAATGAACATTCAATGCATGGTAAATCGTTCCATATAAAGTTGTATTTATTAACTCAACAAAAGAGTTAAAGAGGATAAAATGCTACATGAACAAGTGTGATGGTCCGAATTCTTATGCTACTTGTCACCTTCACATTCTCTAGCTCTGGCACCGGCAATAGGGACGTAGGCATAAAGGCGCTAGTGGCAGCATGTAGGCGACACTTGAGCACTTGAGCGCTCCAGTTTTTTGTAGTAGTTCATCCATTTGTTATTTTTGAATTCAAAAATGATAATGCTTTGTGAAGTGTGGCAATAGTTGGTAAAAGATGAAAAGCTGTAACGCTTAGTGTGAAGTATTTCTTTATTTGCTGAAAGAGTGTGTTTTATCAAGTATCGTAACATTGTGAAATAATATTACTTAGCCTATAAGTAGGTCATTTCAGATTTAGAAAAATATATAACATTAACTTATAATCTTCCGTGTGAATTCCAGATTTCCATCTTTTCTACATTCAAGTTTTCATCTGTCTTATGCAGATTCGAATATAGGCTGAACTATCCTGGATATTCAAGTGCGTTGATTCTAGGATATTTTGAGACTGCTTGAAATATCATTAGAAAAGAGATTATATGCACAAGTCAAGTCTTTATCCATTTAACGTACAAACTTTATCTAACATAGATCAATCACAACAAATTTAGAACTCAACTTCTCTTGTATGAGCAATTGTTTAATCTTTGATTATTGTTCGGGTGAAATTGGATTGACAATCATATTCTAAATATGCAAATCCTGTAAAAAAGATCAATTTTTCGAAATTACACCACCAATCTCGAACAATGAACACTGATATTTGTTTGTTTTGTAAGTGTTATTGAAATTCAAAATAAAATAAAAAAACATGTTCAGAAGCTTCATTAAGTTGATGTGTCAAAAATAAAAAATTCATTAAAAAAGTTAAATAATATAATACTAGAATATGACTTGCACGCTCCGTAGATGTGTTTAATCTATTTTTCATATTTTTTGTAATTGAAATAATTAAAATAATTTTTTAAATATGATTTTATTGGTGTAGAATTAAATTCTCTCTAAAAAAGGTAAATTTGTTTTATATAAATGATATATGACTATTAAATTTTAAATTTTATTATTCTAATTGATCGTACCTGATAACGATTGGCTCGGGCAGAATTTGAGTGAGATGGGGGGGGGGGGGTACCTGCAAGACACTCCGATGCTAAAATGAGTGACGGAATGAGCAGGAAAAAAGTGTATAGATGCGTAAGAGATAAATACCCGACCCTCTTGGAGCAGAGGGTATTTATAGCCCCCAGCGCTGGGCCAAGGTCCCCTCATTGGGCCGACCAGAACTGGCCCAATAAAGAAACTGTCAGGTTCTACGTGTGTAGTGGGGGCCCGCACGAGGTCCCCTTCCTGGTGATGTTGTGCGAAGAATAAGGAGGGACGAAGACGCGGTCTTTCCGGAGTTTAGATGATTCAATAACGGCCAGGGAGGACAGAATATGCCCTACGGGGAGAGTGCTCGAGCAGGACTCGAGCTGGAGTTCCCTTGGTCGGGGACACCATATGTCGCGGGCAATGGCGGGCATGGCTACAGTCTGTGGTCGGGCACGTTGGCGGTGATCCGCGGGTGCGCATTCCTCGAGGAGTTTGCTTGGATTGGGCCTTTATCTGCGCTTTGGGCCAGGGCGGGCCCAATCCAGAACAGGAGCCCCCCAAGTCGTTTCTCCTGGGACAGGAGTTATGACTTGACTTCAGCTCACCTTCACCACGGGGATCTGATGCCCGAATCAGGATATTGCTTTCTGATACGTGCTCGTGGAGTTTCTCACGGGCTGCGTTCGTAGTGTAATCCTCGTCGACGCTTGCTCGGGGGATTCCTCACGGGCTGTATTCGTTGGATACACGAGGCAATCCTTGGGAACCGTGGTGCCACCCTAGCGACAATAGGGTCATCATTGCCTAGGGGATTAGATGTCGAGGAGGGGAAGTTCGCGTCTCCTCGAGGCGACGTTTCGTATTCCACGTCATCCCTATAAATAGTATCCTTGGGTCCCATAATTTTTTTTCTTCTTCGCGCTTCTCCTTCTTCCTCTGCTTCCGCCGCCGTTGTTTTCTGCAACACCGCGAGATTACTGCACCATCCTCTGTTGACTACTCTCATCGCTGCTGTACATTCTTCTTTTCTTCCAAGTAAGTGTTCATTCCTCCTGTTTTTCTTCATCGTAGGTATTTGGTGTTATTTGGATGTTAGAAACCCGTATCTGGGAGTAGTTCCCGGTAGATTCATGATTGTGCCCGATAAATTCATGATTATGCCTGGTAAATCCATAGCTTTAGGTACGTGACTCGCTATGCTGCCCGTGTCCTTCATGGTGTTAGGCGCATAATCTATGATACTTCCCGTGACATTCGTAGTTCTAGGCATATGATCTACGATATTGCCCGTCACATTCATAGTTTTGGTCGGCGTACCCATGAGCTGGCCGGGGTGTTGACCCCTTAGGAAGTATGTAGGACAACTCGTCGTAGCATCTTAGTGTCGGGCAAGCGAAGTCAGGACCTTGTTCGAGTCATCCATGTTTATCGCCCGGGGTGTTCATGCTATTCTTCTTGTTGTTCCCAACGCCTGGTCGAGCTGGGGTTTCCGTGTTTGGCTTGTCGCGCACTACTTCCCGTCACTGTGGCGAGCATGCAGATTTGCTATCAAATTTCACCGGTTTCCTGTGCTTTGCAGGTAAATGGCCGACGAACCAGAGTCTTCGAGGCAAAATGAAGTCGAGGACCAAAGTACCAAAGAGAACGTGACTTTAGTTGATAACGTTGATGACCCCTCGTTGGATTGGGTGGGCGCCGAGCCCCGAGGGATTGCCTCGGCGTACTGTCGGCGTAGTCGGCGCGCATATACTGTCGGCGAACACGGCGGTAGTCAGCCGGGTTTCCAGAAGAATTTTGTTGTGACGAGGCCGTCCATCGATGCACGAATCTGCTCGGAGTTCACCGAGTATGGGTTTCCAATGTACTAGATCGTGTTTAGGGATCTCGGTCTTAAGCTCCCTTTCAGTGATTTTCAAGCCGGGGTGTTCTGCCATCTGAACTTGGCCCCTTCGCAGCTTCATCCTAATTTGATCGCCTTCCTTCGGGCATTCGAGCTGACATGCCGCTTCTTGAGGATCGGGGCGACCATTCCCCTTTTCTTCAGGGTTTTTCACATGCAGCGTCAGTCTCGAGGAGGCAGGCATAACTGGGTTTCCCTGAAACAGTCGAAGAGGCTATTCAGGATGTATATGGATTCGGTCCGGGGCTTCAAGGACAAGTGGTACGTTCTGCAGCCGGTCACCCAGACTGCCTTGGATTCTATGTATGAAGAGGAAACCGCGGTAGTCGACGAGGACGGGGAGCCCCTCATGGATGCCAAGGGTCGCCCGGCAATGGGGCGCGTATCCAAGTTCCCATTACATTGGTGCTCGGGCCATTATGACATGGTACCGGGTACTATCATACGCCCGCGGGAAGCATGAGCACCGAGGATGAACAAGCCTACGGTATCCTTTGTAAGTACGTTGACAGCTTCTTCCCTGCCCGGTGGGTCACGAGGGAGGGGGAAGATATTCTTGACGAGAAAGGGTACCCGACATTCGAGGCCCGTCCCATCGACACCAAAGCGCTCGTCGAGTGCCAATCTTACGGGCAGGCCGTAGATCTACTAGGTTCCTTGCTTTTGTTTTGTTGTTTTATTCCATTTTCGTTGTTTTTTGCTTGCCCGCGACTAACCTGAGTTTTGCTCTTCTTTGCAGGCGACATGGCTGAACGAAGGGAGAGGCTTTTGAAACTGACTCAGGACAAGAGAGTAAACAGAAGGTTGGTGCGAGCTCCGCAGGCCACGAGGATGGGCCCGTCGACCAGTTCAGGCGATGCCTCTAGTGGGTCCCCAGGCTCCCCTGACGCTGAGCAGCCTACTGAGCTGATTACGAGAAAGAGAAGTCGGGCAGATAATAGGTCGAAGATTGGCGACGAGTCTGTAGCTACGAGGGCCTTCGGCTTATCCCTCTGTTTCAAAAAGGAAGATTTCTTTGAGGGGTTTCCCCTGATAGTGAGGAACGAGGAGGCTGAAACTATCAGGCGGCTCAACAAGGAGAGCCGGAGAAAACACCTGGCCGCCAGTATGGTGGGGATGGTGAAGATGGCCGAGATGGCCGTTGTCCTTGCCGAGGAAGGGTCAGACTCCTCGGATCGCGTCAGGGAGTTGGAGTCGGAGAAAGCTACCCTTTCTTCCAGCTCTCGTAAGTTAAAGGCGTCCCTCGAGCGATCCGAGAAAATTTTCCGCGAACAAGCCGACCTGCTGGCGGGGGAGAAGGAAAACTCCGGGTAGGTTGCTAAGGAGAGGGATTGTCTTCAATTGGATAAGGAACGTTTGGAGGCTGACAACGAACGTTTGTCTAAGGAAGTCGAGGAGCTGAAAGCTTCTATGCTTCCTGCTGAAGATGAGTCGAAGGATACAACCTCTTTGCGGAGCCGTTCGGATCTGGTCGCGCGCATCCATCTCCTCGAAACAGACTGTGTCGGTGCTTTAGCGGATGTGTTTGAGGTTGTGGTCAGCCAGCTCGCCATATTGAATCCGGGCATGAATACCGAGGGAGTGGGTTTCATGTCTCAGATTATTGACGGCCAGGTCGTGCCTCCTCCTGAGTCTACTGTGGTGGATGCTGTTAGTCCCGGGATCGTTTAGTCGTAGAGTTTCTGGTCGGGCCTGCATGCCCGCTTATTGGTATTTTTTTTGGGGCCTGCGTGCCCGTGCTTATTTTTGGGGCCTGCATGCCCGTACATATTTCCTTTGGCCGTTGTGCCATAGCCTGTAACTCCGAACATCGCCGACCTTTTTGGTCGGTTCATTTTTATTCGTTTTGTGTATGAGCTTTTAAATGGATGTTCATTTTAACTTTAAACTTGCTCGTGTCTAAGTTTTATATTGTGACGAAATTTGTCTAAGTTATGTCCTCGAGCCACGCTTGTGCTCGACTGTTACTTTGTGGCGAAATTCGCCTAAGTTATGTCCTCGAGTGGAGATCCTTTCGATCCATTTGGTGGTCCAACGTACTTCGAAATGCATCGGTCGTGCGGAGTGAAGCCCGCCTGCTCGGGTGTATGACCCAGGTCGAGGTCGTATGCCCGTGGCGTGAACTGCCCATCGCGAGCTGGGTGTTCTGCCATGTGGGTACTTCGACAGTGGAGCTCGATTGAGGTGTCCCTGTCGGGCATCGTCGTTCGTCCTCGTTGGCTGAACGACGTTATGTCGTTTGGGCGTAGATTGGGCCCGTACCTCGGCCTATCTACGTGGTCGAGACATTTCTCTCTGTTGACTAGATGTGGATGTTCGACGGCGAGAGTCCTTAGTGTTTAAGGGTTTTTAACTATAGTACTACTTAGTTTAGCAGCGTTCCAGGGTCGTGGTAATTGTTCTCCATCTAGCTGCTCGAGGTAGTATGCCCCGGTGCCCGTGGCACCGTGGACGCGATAGGTCCCTTCCCAGTTCGCGGCCAATTTCCCTTCGCGGGAGTCTTTCTGATTTCTTCGTAATACCAGGCTGCCGATCTTGAACTCACGTTTGATGACCTTGCCGTTGTGACGCAGGGCCACTCATTGTTTTAGAGTGGCCTCGCGCAGGGCTTCCCCCAATCGAATTTCCTCGACCAAGTCGAGTTCATCCCTGAGTGCTTCGTCGTTCATTTCTTCGTTGAGGGGCATTTCTGTCCGCCTGGAGGGTTCCCTGATTTCTACGGGGATGACGGCCTCGGTGTCGTATGTTAGTCGAAAGGGGGTTTCGCCCATCGTTGAATGGGGTGTGGTGCGGTAAGCCCATAAAACGTTGTGCAGTTCCTCGACCCACCCTCTTTTAGCTTCACCGAGCCGACGTTTGAGTCCTCGCAAGATGACTCTGTTGGCGGCCTTCGCTTGTCCGTTGGTTTAAGGGTGCTCGACCGAGGTGAAATGTTGTTTGGTTCCCAGTTTGGTGACAAAGTTTTGGAATCCGTGGTCGGTGAATTGGGTGCCGTTGTCGGTGACTAGCGCTCTCGGGATCCCGAACCTGGCGAGGATGTTTCTTTTGTAGAAATGGAGGATGTTGTGCAAGGTGATCTTCGCGAGAGCCTCGGCCTCTATCCATTTCGTGAAATAATCCACGGCCACAACAAGGAACTTATTTTGGTAAGTCCCTTGCGTGAATGGTCCAAGGATATCCATCCCCCACCACGCAAACGGCCACGGGGACGACAGTATGCTCAGCTCGTGAGGGGGGCGAGATGCATGTCGGCGTGCTTTTGGCACTTGTCACACTTCTTAACGTGTTCTTTGGCGTCCTGCTGCATCATCGACCAATAGTACCCCGCTCGCAGGGCTTTCCTCGCCAGGGACTTACCGCCCATGTGATGGGCGTTAATTCCTTCGTGTATCTCCCGTAACACCTCGGGGACTGTGGATTCATCGATGCATTTCAGGAGGGGGATGGAGAACCCCCTGCAGTATAGTTTATGCTCGAGCACCACGTAGGAGCATGCTCGTCGTTTCGTGGTGGTCGCTTCTGTCTGGTCCAAAGAGAGCTCCCCCTTTGTCAGAAAATTGTACACCGGGGTCATCCAGCATGAGGTGTCTCCGATGGCGTGCACCTCGACTGGGGTCGAGGTCCTTTCGATGCTCGGGCGCGATAGGGATTCTTGTATGACGGATTTGTTTCCGCCCTTCTTTCTTGTGCTTGCGAGCTTAGACATTATGTCTGCCCTTGTGTTTTGCTCGCGCGGGACGTGTGATATTTCTGCTCGGTCTAACTTCTTCATGTGTTCTTTGACTAAGTTTAGGTATTCAATGAGGCTGTCGTTTTTAGCTTGGTAACTCCCTTGGACTTGGGAAGCAACGAGTTGAGAGTCCGTGAAAATTTGTACCTCGCGGGCTCCTAGGTCCTCGGCTAGCTTTAGTCCTGCGAGCAGGGCCTCGTACTCTGTTTGGTTGTTCAAAGTCGGGAAGGAGAGGGTTAACGAGTGCTCGATTACTATGCCCTCCTCATTTTCTAGGAGGATCCTTGCGCCGCTTCCGGACGAGCTAGAAGCTCCGTCGACGAAGATGGTCCATTTGTGCTCTTTCCCTGCGGGCGGGTCATGAGCGGTCATTTCTGCGACGAAGTCGGCCAGTGCTTGTGCCTTTAGAGCTTTTCTGCTCTCGTATTGGATGTCGAACTCGGAGAGTTCCAAAGATCATTTCAACATTCGGCCCGCCATGTCCGTTCGACCCAAGAGTTGTTTTACCGGTTGGTCGGTTCACACTATTACTGTGTGGGCCAGAAAATAATGTCTAAGTCTCCTTACCGCGTTGACAAGGGCTAGAGATACTTTTTCTATCTGTCGGTATCTGCTCTCGAGTCCTTGTAGGGCTTTGCTCGTGAAATAAACGGGTTTCTGCCCGCCGGTGGTCTCGCGGATGAGAGTCACGCTGATGGCTTCGTTCGAGACGGCCAAGTATAGGAATAAAGGCTCCCCGCCGACTGGTCGAGACAGTACGGGCGGTTGGGATAGACTTTGTTTTAAGTGGCGCAGTTCCCGTTCACATTCCTCGGTCCATTCGAAGGCCGCTTCTTTGTGAAGGAGTTTGAAGAAAAGGAGGGCGTGCTGAGCGGATCTCGCGATGAAGCGGGACAGCGAGGTGAGCATGCCGTTCATGACTTGTATTGATTTCTTCGACGTAGGTGTCGGGAGGTCGGAGAAGGCTCGACATTTGTTGGGATTGGCTTCAATCCCTCGTTCTGTCAGGTAAAACCCGAGGAATTTCCCTACTTTGACCCCGAACATGCACTTCTCGGGGTTGAACCTCATCTTACATTGTCTCGCTTAGGCGAAGACTGCTCTGAGGTGGGCTGCGTGATCGGTGTCTGCTCGGGACTTGACGATCATGTCTTCCATGTAAACCTCGAGCATGTCTCCGATTTGTTTGTGGAACACTTTGTTCATCATACGTTGGTAAGTTGCCCCTGCATGTTTTAGTCCAAAGGGCATTACGTTGTAGTAATAGTTTCCCGAGCTGGTCATGAAGGCAGTACAATGCTTGTCGCCCATGGCCATTGGGATTTGGTTATAACCTGAATAGACATCCATGAACGACAGTATTTTGTAACTGGCCGAGTCGTCGACCAACATATCTATGTTCGGTAAAGGAAAAGCATCCTTCGGGCATGCCCGATTGAGATCAGTATAATCAACACACATCCGCCATTTTCCATTGTTCTTTTTGACTAGTACAACATTCGACAGCCAGGTTGAATACCGGGCTTCAGAAATAAAATTTGCCTCTAGGAGGTCTTTTACAGCTTTTTCAGCAGCCTCCATTTTTTCCAGAGACTGCCCACGCCTATGTTGTACTACTGCCTTAGTGGCCGGGTCTATGGCGAGACGGTGACAGGTGACCTCGGGGTCGAGTCCGGGTATCTCCGCGGCGCTCCACGCGAACAAGTCAGCATTCTAGCGCAAGCAGGATTTGATTTTCTTCTTTGCCAGGCCGGGGAGGTCGGTACCAATCTTCACTCCTTTGCTTGGGTCCTCGCCGAGGGGGACGAGCTCGAAGTCCCCGTTCGGAATTGGTCGGAGGGGGATTTGCTCGCCGTTGGGAGGTTCGTCCTGATCGAAACGGGTGTCCAGAGCTATGGAGTCGACCTTTGGGGGAGCTCTCTGCTCTTCTGTTTTGACGGGCTCTGGCTTGTCGGGCTCCTATCATGCCGTCGCTGGTCTTTTGGCGGGCCTTGTCACAGTGTCGACCGTGTCGCGTCCCTTGGATGTGGCGTTGAAACACCTTCGAGCAGCAGCCATGTCCCCCTAGATGGTGGCGACCCGCACCCTCTTGGTGTAGAACTTCATCTTCAAGTGGACGGTGGAAGGTACTGCGGTCAATTCTGCCAGTGTTGGTCTCCCCAGGATGCAGTTGTAGAGGGACCGGCAGTCGATGACGAGGAAGCGCACCTTGACCTGCTTCGTCGCTGTGTCTTCGCCAAAGGTAACCATGAGCTCGACATATCCCCAAGGTTTGGAGGTCGAGCCGTTGAAGCCCTGTAAGTCTGACCCCACGTAAGGGGAAAGGTGTGAGTCGTCGAGCTGTAGGGTCCGAAACAGTTAACTGTACATTACATCGACGAAACTTCATTCGTCGACGAGGATGCGGTGTACATCAAAATTAGCCATTCTCGCTCTTATCAGTAGAGGAATGACTGCGTTGGGGGCCCCTCCGGGGAGCTCTTCGAGGTAGAAGGTGATAGGCTCCGACCTACCTTTCACCCTTTCAAACGTCACCGTTTGAGGAGGTGCAGAGTCGACCAGTTCATCAAGCTTCCTTTTGGACGAATTTATGGTTAGGTCGTTGAATCCTCCGCCATTGATGACCATGGCGGAGGGAAAGTGCTCCCACCTGCTGTGTGTTGACAACGGTTCTTGCAGGTGCTCGGGGACGTAGAATTCCCCAGGTCTTGTGACGGAGAAGGCAGTCTGGATGGGGACCGATTCGTCAGATGGTCGGGCGTCCTCCTCTGGTTCTCTCGTCTCCCGGGCGTCGCGACAAGGATCATCGTTTCGTCGGTATTGGGCGAGCCTCCCTCCCTTGATGAGGGTTTCAATGGCGTCCTTGAGGTGGACGCAGTCTTCAGTCAGATGACCATGGCTCCTATGGTACTGGCAGTATTTGCTCTTGTCTACTCCGGGCTTGGCAGGAGCAGGTCGAGGGCGCTTGACGCCTCCATCTTTGAAATCCGTGTTGGCACACTCCGCCAAGATGCGCTCGCGGGAAGCTGTGAGCGGAGTGTATTCTGTGAAACGCCCCGAGGGTCCTCTCTGTTCTCGGACTTCTCGGGGTCTGTCCTCTTTTCTTTTCTCCCCGGTTCATCGAGGAGGAGTGGCTTCTTGGCGTGGGTTGCTGCTGGATCCACGAGTTCTGGGGTCCCGGGCTTTGTTGGTCGCCTCCCTTTCCTCGTAATCCATATATGCCCGGGCCTTCTCGAGGAGAGCATCGAATGTTTGGGGTGGTTCGATGCCCACCGCCTTTCTGAATTCTGTGCCGGGGAGGAGCCCCCTCTCCAGCAAGTACCTTTTCATGTGGTCCATGCAGAGGACCTGTATGGCTTCATGATTGAAGCGATTGATAAATTATCTCAAGGTTTCATCCTGTCTCTGGATGATGGCCTCGAGTGCTGCCTCAGTCTCCGGGTGTCACCGAGACGCAGTGAACGAACTTATGAATTGATTCTTCAGGTTTCGCCACGAGGTGATTGATCTCGGGGCGAGGCGTTTATGCCAATCCATTGCTGCCTTTCTGAGGGTCGTGGGAAACAACTGGCATTTGATGGGTCCCCCGACATTATGGTAATGCAGCATAGCCTCGAACCCGTCTATATGGTCGACTGGGTCCGCGACTCCGTCGTATTCTTTCAGATGTGGAGGCTTCTCCATGCCGGGGGGAATGGGCGCCTCCATGATGGCTTGTGAAAGGGTACCGCGGGGGTCGTCCTCGTCACTTCGCTCCGGGGACAGGGATGGGGACCTGAGATATTGTCGGGCCCGACGGTCCTGGTCGTGCAGGGTGCCCCTCGGGCGGGATGCTTGTTGGTCCATTCTCTCGTGCCTGTCTCCGGAGTGTCTTATTTCTTGTTGTATAGGGCCATGGTTGCGTCCTCCGGCTTCAATAACGGGTTTCCTCTCCAAGGGGGGTCGTCTCCCTGACGGTCGGGGCGACGCGCTTCGGGAGGTGTCTCTGTATTGTCTCCGCGGGGGAGACGGGAGATGTACCTCTGTTATTCGAGGAGGTGGGGTCTGAGGCCTCCTGTGTCTCCTCGCGGATCTTCTATCGTCTTCCAGCGCCCTCAATCTTTCCCCCTGGGCAAAGATGAGGTAGTTGGTTTGATTGATCGCTGCAAATAGTGCGCGGGTCGTGGCATCTGCCCCGGCGGGGACAGGGACTTCCTAAAATTGGGCAGCTGGATAGTTTGGGGGAGCCGTATTGTCTTTTTCGAGTGGCGGAGGGACCGAAGAAGATGAGGCAGTAGCTCCGTCGCGGTGGATCGAGGGCCCGGGGGTGGTGCCCCCGGGGAGTGTGCTATGGTTGGGGTTGCCGGCGTTGTCGGGGATTCCGTTCTTATCCGCAAGGTTGTTGTTGGCGTCGACGACGCGTACGTTCTGGTCATCCCGAACTTGGTCAGCCATGACGGTAGGAGGTGATTTGAGCTTTGGTCTTCGAGAGTTTGCAAGACGGGGAAGCTAGTTTCCCACAGACGGCGCCACTGATCGTACCTGATCAGACTTGGACCGTCACGACTGGCTCGGGCAGAATTTGAGTGAGATGGGGGGGGGGGGGGTACCTGCAAGACACTTCGATGCTAAAATGAGTGACGGAATGACCAGGTAAAAAGTGTATAGATGCGTAAGAGATGAATACTTGACCCTCTTGGAGCAGAGGGTATTTATAGCCCCCAGCGCTGGGCCAAGGTCCCCTCATTGGGCTCACCAGAACTGACCCAATAAAAAAACTGTCAGGTTCTACGTGTGTAGTGGGGGCCCGCACGAGGTCCCCTTCCTGGTGATGCTGTGCGAAGAATAAGGAGGGACGAAGACGCGGTCTTTTCGTAGTTTAGATGATTCGATAACGGTCAGGGAGGACAGAATCTGCTCTACGGGGAGAGTGCTCGAGCAGGACTCGAGCTGGAGTTCCCTTGGTCGGGGACACCATTTGTCGCGGGCAATGGCGGGCATGGCTACAGTCTGTGGTCGGACACGTCGGAAGTGATCCGCGAGTGCGCATTCCTCGAGGAGTTTGCTTGGATTGGGCCTTTATTTGCGCTTTGGGCCAGGACGGGCCCAATCCAGAACACTAATATTAAAAAAATGATATTTAAAATAATATACTTTTGTATTTGTTAGGATTTGAACTTGTTACCTCAAATAAAAATTTAATATGTGACTTTATCATTTGAGAAGTGGTAAATTTTAAGAAATATACTCAATTAACTAAATATATTTAGTTGAAGTGATTCTTGTATTGTTAGAATTTTTAGTTTAAAATGAATTTTAAGTTTACATCTTCCAAAATACTTCTTATAATAAAAAAAAATGTTTTAAAGAATTGAATTTCAAGTATGTTACTGATATATAAAAAGTTTATATATGAATTGTATTGTATTTTTTCCATCTAAAGTTGTTTAAAAAACATAAATAAATTGAAAAATATAGGAAAATTGATTGTTGTGATTCTCAATATAAAAAATAAACACAACTGCTCACTTTATCAACTTATTTTAGCAGGGAATACTTTCATAAGAATGTAATAAATACTTAATAACATCGATACACACATTCACTACTTAGTATCAAAACAACTAAGATTTCACATATATAGTAAAATAAAACAAACAAAAAAATAAAACAAATACAGAAGTAGATATAGTATAAAAGTTTTTAAAAAAAATTGTAGATTTTATATTATAATTTTTGCAAAATAATTTTAATATCAAATGTTAAAACTAACAATTGACTTGTCATAAGAGCATTCTTTGTTAAAAATAATATGATGAAAGAATAGTATAATATTTTATTTTTTAAAAATAGAAAAAAGCTAAAATTATTTTAGATATATTATATAGAAAAGATATGTAAAATTTCTTTTATTTTAGTTTTATTAATTAAAAATTATGGTAAGGAATTATCTTATAAGTTTTTATGAGAATATGTAAGTAGTTATTAGATTAATATATTTTTGTATTTCTTTAATTTTATAATTAAAAATTATTGTAAGAGAAATATAAATATTAGTTTATAAGTTTATTAAAATATGTAAGTAGTTATTAAATTAATATATTTTTTACATTTTTCAGTTGTGACTGAAAATAAAGACTCTGTGATTTTAAATTTTGAAAAATAAAGATAAAGTTTAAAAAATGCCATATAGAATTATGGATAATGTGACAAAATGGTATGATATGGCAAAAATAATTTTATGTGGCAAAAATTATGGATGTTGTGGTTTCTAAATAATGAGCCTAATCTTGAACAAGGATTAAGTATTGGGCTTCATAAACGAATACTATTTTGTTTTATTTTAACTTTCTGTTTTACTATTTTTATTCCAAAAGTTAAATAAAACAAAAATGTATCCATACAAAATTTATTGTTTAGTTGTCATGTATTTTTTTTATATTAGGAGTGTCATTGTATCCTCTCTCTCTTTGTGCATGAGGTGTTTCAGTGAGAGTTTGTAGTTCATAGTTAGACGTTAGTTATGAAAAAAGATTTAGATAGAAAAGCTTCTAGTTTGATTTTTTTCTTCTAATAAGACATTTGTGAATGTTTTGTTTTGTATTATTTGTTATTTAAAAAAAAAACATTTTTGCTGTTAAAAATCGAGATGTTACAATGTGTGTATGTGTGTTTGGTTTTAGAGTAAATGGTTAATTATTACATCAATTATAAATTGATAAAAATGTTGAATGTGTAAGAGATGTGACTAATATATCTAAGATATTAAAATTTTAGGATGGAAATGCGGCATCTCTCTAGAGCCATGATGCATTAATTTTATTTTTGTTTCAGAAAATCACAAAACTCTCTAAAAAGAGATATCAAAATTTGGCTTGACTTAATGGGGAGCACAAGTTTGATAATATATTGGTTTTGAATAAAATATGGGAGACTCACACCAATAGAGTAAATTATTGGGTTCGAGCAAATTTTTGAGATGAAGATTCGGCGTGTCCCTCCAAGCATTAACTTTATTTTTGTTTCAGAAAATCACAAAACTCTCTAAAAAGAAATATCAAAATTTGGTTTGATTTAGTGGGGAGAACAAGTTTGATAATATATTGGTTTTGTTATAAAATATGGGAGACTAACATCAATATGGTAGATTATTAGGTTCAAGTCTGAGTTACTATGTCTCATATCTCCTATATGAATGGAAAAAAGTGTTGAAAATATAAGATAGGTAGCCTATTGATTGTATTTGATCAGGGAAAATTATCACTGGCCAACGAATTTGAGTTGAACTGTGATTGAAAGTGAAGTGGAGAGGGGGTACTTGCAAGACACTCTGATACTAAAGTAAGATTCAGAGTAAAGTACAAGTAGAGAGTAAGAGTATGAATGAGTGAATACCTGACCCTCTCAAGTGAGAGGGTATTTTTAGCCCCTAGCGCTGAGCCAAGGTCCCCATGTTGGACTGATTAAGCAAGCCCAAAATAGAGACTGTCAGGACCTACGTGTGTAGTGGAGACCAGCATGTGGTCTCCATCCTGAATGAACTACTCCAAACTATCAAGGAGATATAGATGCGGTCTTTTAGGGATCAAGAGGACTCCGTATTATTCTGAGGCATTGGGCGCCTTCCCTACGAGGAGGGTGCTCGCGAGAACCTCCTGGGTGCCGCTGATACTCCCTGATAATCATGTGGCAAGGATGTCCTCGGAGGACATATCCCCAGCGCGGGAAGTGGAATCACTGCCCGACATGATTAAGGGCAGACTCACTCTTGTTGGCCTTCTCCTGCAACGCAGTTGGATTGGACCTTGTAAGATGTTTGAGCCAAGTGAAGGCCCATTCCAGAACAGGAGCCCCCAAGTCGTTGCTCATAAGGAGAGAAGCTATGACTTAAGACCAACTTGCCAGTCCGACAAGCGTAGCTTCGACGGGGTCCCTTATTTCATTGAGGGATTGGGTCGTCTTTATATGGTAGTTGTTTGGATAGAAGTTGGAGCATATTTTGCGGGGAAAGCATGCTCCTCGACTTGCGGGGAGACGAAAAGTTTGTAAGACAATCACTTTGTGGGCCATGTGGCATAGCTTTTAGGGTAGAATGATGGTCTAGGGAGTAGGGGTCATTATGACTATGAACGCGTGGGCGGAAAAGAAACAAATAGTTGGCACGTTATTCGATGCGAAGCTTCGTCTTCCACGTGAGTTTTATAAATAGTTCTCAAGGGCTCATTTGTAATGTTTCAAGCTCTTGTTTCTTCCTTTCTCCTCATTGCCATCAGTTTTACTCTCAGCCGTGAGCACCGCCATACCTTCCGCCGTATAACCCATACCAACTTTAATCAAGTAAGTGTTTCTTTTCTGCAATTACTCTTGTCTATAGAGGGTTTTTATACTTTATGATAATTTTTCAGAGGGGTATTCCCCCACAGAATTCATGGATTTCCAGGTGAATTTCACTATCTGGGGAATTTTAGCTCGGGACATTCAAACTTCTCCTCGCGAGATTCATCCATTTTAATGGATCATTTATCCTGTGGTGGTAAAATCCCCGCGAAGTTCATGAGTTTTCTCGAGAAACTCATATGTTCCCCGCCAAACTCATGAGATTGCTCGTGGGATTCATCCTCTCCTTGCAAAACTCATGAGATTGCTCGGGGAATTCATCCTCTCCTCGCAGAACTCATGATATGGCTCGCTTTTTGCTGGATTAGGGTTTGTCGACGTGGTTTGGTCGTAGCAACCCCCTTTCACTTGTTTTGCGGTGGAAGGGTGGATTTTATTTTTCTGTCGAATTCAATGGTTTCCTCTGCTATACAGGTGAAATGGTCGAACCAACTGAGGTGGCTGCCACAGACGAGCAGGTAGAGATAGAGGAGGCGAGTGGAGTCGGTGAGGGTCTTCATTTGGTCGACACTATCACTGATGCATCATTGTCCTGGGTTAGGCTAGAACCCTTAGGAATAGCCTCGGTCTTCAGTAATGCTCAGAGGGAAGCATACACGATCGTCGAATATGGCAGCGACCAAGAAGGTTTCAGGCAAAACTTCATGATCTTCCGCATGTCTCATACAGACAAAATATGTTCGTGTTTCCCAGAGGATCGTTTCCCCATGTATGAAGCCGTCTTCAAAGATTTGGGGCTTCGTCTGCCTTTAGTGACTTTCAAATGGGCTTTTTTAATCATTTGTCTCTGGCGCCTTCCCAACTGCACCCTAACGCGACCGACTTTATCCAGGTGTTTGAGATCGTCCACTCGTATCTTCGAATTAGAGCGACGATTCCCATGTTCTTCAGAATTTTTCACCTTCAATGGTAGTCCCGAGGAGGAAGGCATAGTTGGGTCTCTTTTAAGAAACCCAAGAGATTATTCAGGATGTACATGGACTCTGTTTGCGACTTCAAGGACAAATGGTACATCATACATCCAGTGTCTCAAGAGGTCGTGGGTGCGATGTTCGACCCAGCTACTGTCATCGATGAGGAAATGAAGGTTTGTTACAATGGGGATGGGAACGAGGTGGTCGGGATGCTCTCTAAATTTCCTATCCATTGGTGTCGGGCACATTATGATCATAGGTCTGGCCATTACCATACTTTTATCGGTATCCTGGGTAGCGAGGATGAGGGGGCCTTCAACATCCTCAACAAATTCGTCGACAGTTTCTTCCCCTTCAAGTGGGTGAAGAGGGAGGGAGATGGCATCCTTGGTGATGAGGGTGAACCTACAATCGAGGCCCGCCCGATCAATACCAAGGCGCTCGTTGAATGTGATACTTACGGGGACGCCACAACTCTTTTGGGTCTCTGCCCGCACATTCTTGTTGCCTTTTGTTTCTAATCTATTCGTATACACCTTCTAGCAGTACTAACTCGAGCATGTTGTTTTTGTTTTTGTAGGTAAGATGACGGAGCATCATGAACATTTACTGAGATTGGTCTATGATAAAAATAGCAGCAAGAGGATAATGAAGCCCACTCATCCTACTCGCCTTGACCCTAATCTCGAGCAGACTAAGGATGGGTCTAGCGCTTCGTTAGGATCTCATGACGTTGTTTAGCATACGACCATGTTGGGGAAGAAGATAGGTTGCCATGAAAATGAGCCTGTGGATTTGACTGAGGATGGACCGTGTGCTTGGGCCTTTAACCTTCCTCCTTGCTTTGTTAAGAAGGATTTTTTAGAAGGATTCCCCTTGTTCATGTCTAACGAGGAGTCCACCATTATCAGGCCGCTCGATGAGGAGGGCAGAAGAAAACACCTGGCGTCGAGCATGGTTGGTTTAATAAAGGTCTCAGAGATGGTTGTGGCTCTCTCATGCGAGGGGGCCAGTTCCTCTACCTTGTTGAGTAAGCTGGAGTTAGAGAAAACCGCTCTTATGGAGAAGGCAAAGAAGCTGAAGGTTTCCCTAGAGCAGAGCGAGGAAAAGTTCCAGGAGCAGGTTGGAGAGATAATAAAGGAGAAGGAGAGAGCGGCCAAAGTTTCTGAGGAGAGAGACTCATTGTTGCTCGAGAAGAAAAATATGGAGAAGGAGGTCGTCAAATTGAAGGCTTATGTGCTTCCCACAGAAGATGAGCCCGATGGGATTGCCATCTTGAAGACTCGCGCATAACTGGTCGCTCGAATTCAGGTCTTTAAGTCAGACTTCGTGGATGTGGTGTTCGACGGCTTTGATACCACGATGGCTGAGCTGGCCGTGTTAAATCCGGAGCTCAATACTGAAGGTGTCAGGGTTTTATTTCAGGTGGTTGATGGTAAAGTAGTCCCTCATCTCGATTCTCCCGATTCAGACACCGAAGAGGGTACTCTGAGGAGTGATTGATGTTTTCTTTGCATTGTTTATTTGTTTTGTTCGGGCCTGCATGCTTGTAATTTTGTAACGTTTGGACTTGGGTCTGCGTGCCCATATTTTTTGTAAAACTTAGACAAGGGGCTTTGCCCGACTATCTTATTTTTGGGCCTGCATGCCCTTAATTTTGTAATATCTGGACAACATTGGCCTTCGTGGTTGACTTTTCTGAATGCCTTTATTTTTCTTGTTTATTGCATGTTAGATGTTATTTGTCATTGCGCTCAACATGTTTATTTCGTGAAGTGTGGAAATTTATGCTCGACCTTAGTGGTAGTCGACACGTGTGGAGACGTTTCGAGGAGGAGGATTTGGGGTCCGCCTGGACGAGGTCAAGGTCGCGGTCAAAATCTTGACTTTGTGGCATGAATGGCCCATCGCAAGCTGGGTGTTCTACCTATTTGGTACTTCAACGATAAAGCTCGGCCAAGGTATCCCCATCGGGCTAAGATTTCGCTCATCCAATGAGAGAAAACCCACCTTTTATTATTGGTTGGAGGCCATGTTCGTACCTCAACATGCTTCTGTGGTCGAGCGAGCTTTGTCGCTTGCCAGAGAGGGTACGTCGACTGCTACGCCCTGGAATTTACTTGGGACTTAGTTATAATATTATTTTAACTTTATTGGGTTCCATAATCAGGAATTTATTTTGGTATGATCCTTGGGTGAAAGGCCCGATAATGTCTATCTCCCACCAGGCAAACGACCATGGGGACGATAATGTTTTGAGCTCGTGTGGGAGTGCTGGGGGCATATCTGCGTGTCATTGGCATCTCTCGCATTTTTTGACGTGCTTCTTCGTGTCCTACTGCATGGTGGGCCAGTAATACCCTGCTCGCATCGCCTTTCGTGCCAGGTATATTCCTCCCAAGTGTTGGAAATTGATTCCTTCATAGATATCCAGTAATATCTCAGGGACTTTAATCTCCTCGACGTATTTCAGAAGTGGGATGGAGAATCCACGTATATTGAGCTTCTGCTCGACCACTACGTAAGAGAAGGCTCGTCGTTTAGTTGTATTGACTTCTTTTGGGTCAGTAGGTAACTCTCCCTTAGTGAGATAATTCAATATTGGGATCATCCAACATGTATTATCCCCGATGGTGTTCACCTTAGGCGGAGCTGTGGGCCTTTCGATGCTCGGCGAGAAAGTGACTCCTGGATGACTTATTCCCACCTTTCTTCTTCGTACTCGCGAGCTTTGAAAGTATATCGGCCCGGGTGTTCTAATTACAGTTTTATAAAAAAGGATTTAAGGCTCAAAATTATTTGGTGCCCACCCGTTCTCCATGATGTTCTCCATTCCTACGTTCAGTTAAACTAAAATGAGCACTCATCTCCCGAGAGGATTTAGTTGATGGTTGAGGAAACACTGATATTCTTTGGACACGACAGTCACTCACTTTTACTTTTGGTGTTTGATCATACGACTTCTTTCTTTGTTGATGATCTTTATCTTGTAATCCTTTTTCGCCTTTCAGACTTTCCCTTGCTTTCCCTAACTTTCACCTGGACAAATTCCTTTTGAATTTTACTCTAAAGCCTAGCAGGATGCCCTGACTTTTGCCTAAGTGACTTGTTTTCAAGTTTTGACTTATCGTGGATTTTTGTCTCTTTCTTTCATCATTTCCTTTTTGTTCCTTTTGAACACGTCGTGTGACTTCAAGTCATTTTTGAAGAATTGTGACTGCCTTATTTCTTGGTCCGTGAGGGGTGACCATTGTTGTATCAACATCTTCTTACCTCCTGATGTGCGAGAGATACCCATTGGGATATCGTCAATCGATGCACACTCTTAATAAGTGAAGGTTATCCATTTCGGTTTTGGCTTTCCTCATCCTTTTGATGGATAAGCATTATTGTATCCTTAGATGCACATTCCTGATGAGTTCTGAACGCTTAATCAGATTAACTGAACACTACCCTGCCCCGGGTTAAAAATGAGGGTTTTTTCTGAACATAAAAGAAACTCCTACTTTAAGGCTCAAAGGGGTTAATGAGGGTTTCACTCCCTTATATATCCGATGTTTGGGGAGAGGGTTCCGCTAAAAAAAACCAAGATTTTTGCATTTTCAAATATCATCATCCTCCCTCCAATCTCCGCCTAGGGAAGAGAATGGATAACAAGTTGGTATCACAATGCAACAAGCAATTTAAAATTGTAAATAAATACGAGTGAAACAAATGGTTTTCTTCAAGACAAACATATTCATTGTATTAAGATAATCATTCAAATGCAAACAAGTTCTTACATGCAAACAATGTGATGATAAACAAGAAAAATTACAAATGAGATAGTAAAAATGCTAATAAACCGAGAAGGCTAATAATCCTTAAACTCCAAGGCATCCTTCAATCAAGCTCACCAAAGTTCATATATACTTAGTAGTGGGTTAACTACTCCTTTGTAAACAATGATCTCATTCTCTGTATCAGAAGTCCCTTCCAAGGTTGGCAAGGGAGCACGCAACTTTTCAGTAATCTTCTTTCTATCAGCGAGAACATATATCGCTCTTTCTTTAAACAAACCTGATCTTTTTATTATATCGAGATCACCCTTTAAAGCAGTGCAACCCCACCGTTTCTTTGCATATTCTGGACAACAATAACAACTAAAATCAATCAGTCCTCTTTGAACCCATTTTTAATGCTCTTCAATCGTAGGTTCCTTGACATACCTATCATATGCTTTAGCATGGATTTGAACACCGACATCCACAACCACAAACTCATCATCAGAATCAAACTCATCAGCAGAAGCATACTCATCGTCTGACAAAAACTCATCTGAAGCAAAGAAATCAATAGCAGATGCAACTTCATCATCAGACAAAAACCCATATGGAGAAAAGAACTCATTAGGAGTCTGAGACTCAACATCATAGTCTTCAATCATATTAACATATTCATATTCAGCCCTTGGTCTGATTATGTGGATAATACCTTCACCCATCATCTCTTGGAGGTCACTTCTCAACTTATCACATCCATGAACGTTCTTACTGCAAACACTACAAGCGGCATAGTCATGTGTATAATAGCTAAACTCACAAAGATCAGCATGCATCTTCACCATATTCCCCCTTACTAGGTTGATATCAAAAATCCTGAAATCCCCAGGACAACCAACAACCATATTTACAGCACCCCTACCTCCATGTTTGGGTAGTGGATTATCCTTTACATTGGGACCAATGTCTTTAAAAGATAGGAGACCAAATCTTACAACCTTCTGCACTTCATACTTTAATAGATAACCATTTTCAATATTGTGCGCAGGGGCTCCTTGATGAAAAGCACAAGTCTGATCATCTTTATAATACCATGGCAAGGTTGAAGGTATAACAGGGGGACGCCTACTATGCACCAATTTCTTTTGAATCAAATCCAGAAACAATTCTATATAACTCATCGGAATAGGATTAAAAGCTTCTCTCTTATAACCTTGCCCTTGATTACCTTGAGGCGGTGCTCTCTGATAGGAAATAACAGTCAGAGCCACATTGACGACTAGAGTTATTGAAGAAACCAGTTGTTGATGTTGATAACATCTTCTCAGAGGTCTAACCCTTCTTTCTTCAGCAACAACATTTGTTTCACTTTCTTTCTTCTTAGAAAATCCATATGATAATTTCTTTGTTCCACTAGAACCTTCATCTTTTGTCAATCATCCTTCATTGACAACTTCTTCTAGACAGAGACCCATACTTACCATCTCAGTGAAATCACTTGGTGCACTCACAACCATCCTTTCACAATAAAATTATCCAAAGGGTTTTTAGGAAGACCTTAGTCATTTCTTACTCTCCCATTGAGGGTACCACCTGGGCAGCAACTTCGTGCCAACGCTGTACATACTCCTTAAATTACTTCTTATCTTTCTGAGCTATTGCTCTCAATTAGCCACAATCAGGTGCCATAAAAATGTTGTACTTATACTGCTCCATGAAAGCTTCACCCAAGTAATTGAAAGTGTGGATGTTGTTGTTGTACCCCAATTTTTCCCCCTAAGATCCCTTTATCATATCATATCAATTCAATCACAACAAGGTCACACACTAGGGTTTGGTTCTTCTCCCTATCTTTAGCTTTTACTCTAAGAGGAATCACCAAGCACCTTGACTTTTATTGTATGATCATCTATGTTTTGTATTGACTATCCTTTAACTAATAAATACAATGAGTGTTTTCCCCAATTGTTGATGTTGTAGGTGAAAGCACAATACTTTCCATCAAGATTGATCTAGGGATTCATGAGTTCATTTTTGTACCTTCCTCAATAAAGCTTCATTGAGATTCAAGCCTCATCATTAAAGATGTTTTGAAATAATATCATGAAAAAGTCTTTTATGATTCATCATGCCTCAATTTGTCAAAATTAGTTCAAAAGTACAAGGGTTGGTTGAAGAAGTTTGACTCAATTGGACAAGTCTTTGATTTCAATGATCACAAGTGCATATCTCATTCAATTCTCAAGATTTGGAAGTGGTTTTGGTTGCTTTGGTTTCTCCTTATCATTCTCAACAACTTATAAGCCCATAATAAAGGTATTTGTTCAAAAAGGTTGGTCAAAATTTCAAAGGTTTCCCAAGGCATTTCCTTGCTCTAAGAGCTAGGATTTTGAACTTCAAAGGGGTATATCTTGCTCATATTTTGATATTTTTGAGTGATTCCAAAGAAATCCTTCTCTTTAAAGGTCTATTAACAAATCACTTCAAAAGATTCAAATAATTTGTGTGTGGAAGAAACTTGATGATGAAGAAATATTATAAGTCCTCCAGATGAACCCTCAAACTCCCTTATGTGATTTCAAATGACCATAACTTGATCAATTTTTATCACCTTGAACCCATTATTTTTCCATAATGATCTTGAAGATGTGAAATTCAATATTTCTTTTATGTGAAAAGTTTTAAAATGGATGGAGATGCCCTAAGGATACGAAAGATTATAGGTTATTTCATGAATTTTTGCAAATTTCAAAAAGTCATAACTCTCTCTCAATTTTTGGAGATTTTGAATGGTTCAAGTTTCAAAATGTCATTCAAGAGATCTAATTCATGCAATATTTTGTGGTCAAGAGAAAATTTCAAATGGAAGGCCGTGTTTGGATGCAATACATTATAAGTCATTTTTGAAGAAAAACTTAAAAAATTTCTAAGTATGGAAAGTCAACCTCTTTTTCTCAACTTTGACTCAGTATAACTTTCAGCTCAAACATCCATTTGATTCAATTCTTTTCTCATTGGAAAGCTTGTAATCTCCTCTTTCTAAAGCTTCAAGAATCATGTCCTAAGATCCCTTGAGCTGAGAATTCCATGGGTTTGAATTTGGCAATTTGAAACTGAATTTTTCACCAAGTCAAAAATTTGAAACTTTTGTTTTGGATTCTAATCACCAAATTGTTTGGCGTTTTTGCTTCTAAACATGTTTATTGAACTTCCAGAAGTGATCAGTGCATCAAAACGCAAGGATTGGGTAAGTCTTGATGCAAAATAGATCACACTTTGCTCGTGTATCAGGTTCACACGATTTCCCTCTAAACTTCATCATTTCACACGCTTGAGCATCCCATTCACTTCCCTATAAATAGAGGATCATCCCTCATTCATTTCCTCAAGCTTGGAAAGCCAGAATCACCATGTCAAACTCTCTCTTGAACTCAATTTTTCGTAACTTCGAATTTTCTCTTACATCCTTTCTCAATCATTTTTATTTGTCAATTCACCTTTCTTGGACCTCACTGAAGCTAACAGAAGAAAAATTAAGCTCAAAAACCCCCTGAATCGTGCTAGCTAAGTCCAATTTCAGAGCTCTGCAACTTAACTTCAATAGGTAGATTCCTTCACCAATTCCCTCAAACTTTGATACTATTGTGAAGCTGTCATCATCCTGGTTCTAGTCACAACACTTGTTTTTAACTGGAAGCACATTTTGACCATGAAATTTCAAACCCCTTTTCAAGACTTCTCTTCCAAATTGTTTGAGCTATAATTTATATAAATTTTTCGTGAAGGTGTGGTTGTCTCCGTCTTGATGAGACGAAGCAAATGACATAGGTATGGGCTTCTGATTTCACCGTTTGAGGGACCTATGTTTCACGTTGGCTGGAGGTTGAAGATGACCAACGTGTCATCTTCCAACCAATGATGGCGTGCCATTTGGAATTTTTGAAAATCTGATTTATATTTGATTTAGTGCTTTATTCAGTAATGACCATGATACGCACAATGCGCCAGATCCCTTGGATTTGATTACTAACGCATTTTGATTCTCATCCATTGGTCCATATTTTTTTGACTTTATTTTATTTTCTGATTTTTATATTTAAATTGTTTTAAACTTCAAAAATTCATAGAAAATTCATTTTTACTCCAAAAAATCTGAAAAAATTATGGAAAATACTTTTGATTTCCTACGCCTACGTTGTACTACTGCTCTAGCGGCTGGATCCATAATAAGTTGGTGACAGGCGACCTCAGGGTCGAGTTTGGGCATCTCCGTAGTGCTCCATGCGATCAAACCAGTGTTTTCCCTCAGACAGGCTTTGAGCTGCTTCCTTGCCAGGTTAGAGAGCCCAACACCGATCTTCACACCTTTACTCGGGTCCTTGCCGAGGGGGATGAACTCGAAGTCTCCATTGAGGATGGGTCAGAGAGGATCTTGTTCGCCATTGGGGGCCTCGACTTCATCTTTGGTGAAGCGGGTGTCGAGGTTAATAGAGTCAACCTTTGGTGGAACTTTTTGTTCTTTAACTTGAGAAGGTTTGTACGTCGAGGGAGTAGATGTTGTCAAGGAGGTCGTTCTGTTGGAAGGTTGTACACCAGCTTCGACCATGTTCTGTCCTTTGGAGGCTGCATTGAAACATCTCCTGGAAGCTACAATGTCTCCATGGATGGTGGCGACATGGGCCCTCTTGGTGTAGAGTTTCATCTTCAAATGCACCGTGAAAGGTACGGCGGTCACCTCGGCTGATGTTGGTCTCCTCAAGATGTAGTTGTAGAGAGAGGGGCAGTTAATCACCAGAAAATGCACTTTGACTTGTCGGGATGCGGTTTTCTTCTCCGAACGTGATGAACACTCGACATAACCCCATGGTTTGGAGGTCAAGCTGTTGAAACCTTACATATCGGAC
This sequence comes from Vicia faba, assembly GCA_948472305.1. Taxonomy (NCBI): domain Eukaryota; kingdom Viridiplantae; phylum Streptophyta; class Magnoliopsida; order Fabales; family Fabaceae; genus Vicia; species Vicia faba. The sequence goes on along the minus strand of OX451739.1, from coordinate 423,833,093 downwards.
CCCACGTATGGTGACAGGTGAGAATTATCGAGCTGTAGGATGCCGAACAGATGGATGTGCATGATGTCGATGGTACTCCCCTCATCGACCAGGATGTGATGTACGACAAAGTTGGCCATCCTTGCCCTTACGAGTAAAGGGATGATGGAGTTGGGGGCTCCAACGGGTAGCTCCTCGAGATAAAAAGTGATTGGCTCAAATTTTTCCTTGTACCTTTCAAGGGTTACAGCCTGGACCGGAGCTGCATCTATCAGCTCACTAAAGTTCCTCTTTATTGAATTCACCGAGACATCACTGAATCCCTCTCTAGATATGACCATGGCAGAGGGGAACTTCTCCCACCTGATATGGGTGAACAAGGGATCGTCGTATTTAAGGCCGTCGAGAATGTAGAAGTCCTTGGGCCTGGAGACGCATAAGGCGACATGGAGGGGGCCATCTTCATTGGATGGTTGAGCATCCTCTTCAATTTATTTCACCTCGCGGGTATTCCGGTAGGGGCGTCGTTCCTCTTGTACGGCTCGATTCTCCCTGCCTTAATGAGAGTCTCGATAACATCCTTCAAGTGGACGCAATCTTCGGTCACATGGTCGTGACTCTAATGGTATTGGAAGAATTCTGTCCTGTCGACCCCATGCTTCGCAGGAGTTGGTCTCGGGAGCCTGACCCTCACCGTCTTTGAATTCAGTGTTGGCGCACTCCACAAGGATATGCTCACAGGGAGCAGTCATTAGGGTGTACTCGGTGAATCGCTCGGCTGGTCCTTTATGCTCGCGGGAGTCGCGGGGGCCTCTCTTCCATTCTCTTTTCCCCTATTAGGAGAGAGAGGCCTGTGTCATTATACCGTGGGGAACTGGTTGGTCCTCGACTGCTTGACTCGCGGGCGTTGTTGGCGGCCTCCATTTCCTCATAGGTCATGTAGGCCCAGGCTTTATCGACGAGCATGTCAAAAGACCTGGAAGACTCGATGCCGACTTCCTTTCTGAACTCAGCTCCCAGGAGGAGTCCTCTCTAGAGTAGGTACCCTCTTCATGTGATCGGTGCAAGGGACCTGAATGACCTCGCGATTGGATTGATTGATGTACTCTCTGAGAGTCTCGTCGCTCCTCTGGATGATTTCCTCGAGGGTGGCCTTAATTTTAGGGTGCCAGCGAGATGATGTGAAGCTGCTGGTGAATTGGCTCTTCAGACTCCTCCACGAGGTGATCGACTATTGGGGGGAGCTTTTATACCAGTCCATGACTGTTTTCCTCAGTGTCGTAAGGAACAACCTACACTTGATAGGACCCCCAACATTGTGATAGTAGAGCATTTCCTCGAAGCTGTCGAGGTGGTCGACGGGGTCTGTAACGCCATCATACTCCTTCAGAGGGGGGGGGGGGGAGGTTCTCCATCCCCTTAGGAATAAGGGCCTCTATAATGGCATGAGACAGTGGACTGTAGGGGTCGTCTTCGTCGCTTCATTTTTGGGAGCGAGAGGGGGAATGGTTGTGGCAGCGATCTTGGTGTCGGGGAGGATTCCTCGGACGAGTCATCCTCTCTTCGTCGCCATTGTTCCTTTTACATTCAAGGGATCTTCGTTCCTTGTGCAGTGGTGTGAGACCGAATTTTTTGACGACTTCTGATTGGGTCCTCTCCAGTGCAGGACCTCGCCCGGTGCAACAGGGGGAGGGGCTTCGAGAATCATTCCATCGGTGTCTCTACGAGGAGACCGGGAGAGGTACTCACGTTATCGGGGGGACAGGGTCCGTGAGTCCAGCCTTCTGTGTTTTTTGGGGGACCGACGGGTCCTTTTCAGCATTACAATGCGTTTACCCTGCACGAAAATCATATAGTAGGTTTGGTTGATCACCGCGAACATGGCCTTGGTCGTAGGGTCAATATTCTCAGGCACGGGGATCTCCTGATATACCACAGGCTCGTAGTCTTGTCGGGAGGGTTGGAGTTGTCGCGCGGTTGCGAGTGGGCTAAAGAGGACGTGATTATCCTGTCCCTGATGTCGAGCTCGTGACTGCCAACATCATTTTTGTTGTCAGCATCGGCGAAGTGAGTATTTTGATCACCGTTGTTGACTTCATCGGCCATGACGATCAGAAGGTTGATAGTTGCTTTAGTCTTAAGCTAAGAAAAGACGGGGAAACAATGTCCCCACAGTCGGCGCCACTGATCGTATCTGATTAGAAGGAATTGTCACTGGCCCCACGAACTTGAGTTGAACGGCGGTTGAAAAGTGAAGTGGGGGGGGGGGGGGGTACCTGCAAGACACTCCAATTCCAAAGTAAGGTTCAGAGCAAAGTGCAAGTAGAGAGTAAGAGTATGAATGAGTGAATACTCGATCCTCTCAAGTGAGAGGATATTTATAGCCCCTAGCGCTAGGCCAAGGTCCCCATGTTAGGCTGAGTAAGCAAGCCCAAAATGGAGTCTGTCAGGACCTACGTGTGTAGTTGAGACTAGCATGTGGTCTTCATCCTGAATGAACTATCAGGGAGAAATGAATATGGTCTTTTCAGGGTCAAAAGAACT